>CM068842.1:5529064-5656564 GCA_028554795.2 Sinohyriopsis cumingii | reverse complement strand
AACCGACCCGTTTTGGTCTTGACGGGATTGGGAGTCCCACGCTCTATCACTAAATTACTGCAGCTACTTTAAGTCGGACGAAAACTTGTTTCGCTAATTTCGGCTGGCACATTTGTGATTATCAACGTTATAACTGTTTTTTTTTTTTTGGTTTTATTAAAGAGTTTGTGTCAAAGCCCACCCCCTTCCCCCATCCCCCCAATAAAATTACGTATTTATATTTTGCTGATTGTGGCATGAGGTATAGCTGAGAATGGATACACCACTAGTTTCTTGAAATATAGCTTTGTCGTGGATTAGAATCATTAACTAGTGTGTTGTCAGACTCCAACACTGCTTGCCGCGTATCGTGTTTTTAACGCAAAGGACTGGTTACCTGTATCGGTTTACTTGCTTACAACTGGTAAAAGATATTTGAAAAGGGGGCTACACGTCTGATTATCACTCATTTCACGCGCATTAAGCAAGGGCTGTCAGCCAAACAGTTTCAAGAGGCGCCATTAATGTTTATGCTGTCCAATGCGGTCACCGGAGGCGATGGTCACCGTGCCCACGATAATCGCCAGACCAGCGACGGGACAGTGGTCACACCATTCCTGAAGCTAATAGATGATCCTATATGACTTACAGCGCCAACTATCAACTTGCGGCTGCCCAAATGTGCCAAGATTGATTTAATTTTGATCTTCGTCTGTAAAGGTGATTTATCTATATAAAAAAAACGAAGAATAAAACAAAACAAAACAAAAAAAATAAAATAAAACAAACAACAAAAAACAGAAAAACCCCAACGTGGAATGGATAAATGCGCTGCAGATGTTTGTCAAATAATTTAAATAAGTATGACATAAAGATATTAAAAGCTTCAGCGTAAAAATTTAACTTTGTGTCTAACGTATCTAAGTACCCTGGATACTAGAAAAACTGTTTGTCATAGACACGTATCTAAGCACCCTGGATGCTAGAAAAATTGTTCGTCATAGACACGAAAGAGATAAATTTGTCAGTGAAAAAAATTGTTGGAGCTGAACATTTTGGAACCTTAACTGAATAAGAATTTGTAGTCGCCGAGGTTCGAATTTCAAAGGTTTCTCACTGCTACCATTTGCAATATTCTTATAGGTCGTGATGGATTCCTTTGTTCTAACTTGTCAAGGAGACATCTTGTACGCATAGTAACACTACAGTTCTCCACGGAACAGGATATATTTGAAAATAAATGAATTGTACTTGTTTTTATACGTAGCATACGTAATGGGTCCCCTCCCTTTATGGCCGGTTGCAGAAGCTAGTAGCCTTCCAAAAAAAGTACATGTTTCCGCAAAGAGTCCATTTCCGTAAATGCAAAACAGTCCCCCCCCCAAAAAAAAAAAACAAAGAAAAAGCTCAGGGAAAAACACTTTAGAACTAATGTCATATACAAACGTCTAAATGTCTAAGAGCATAATATATAAGTTGCTGTTGTTACTAGAAGCGAGAAGAAAAGATTATAGATGTGACAATTTTGGAGGTAACAAAGGTATTCAAAATCAAACAAAATCGCAATGCTGTACGTTGCAACAACTCCACGGTTGCTATGTTGTGCGTTGAAATAACTCCAAAATAGCAATTATGTGCATTGAAACAACTCATAAGACGCCAGGAGTTTATTTCAGACATATTGACCTTGACCTTGTAAAGCTTAAGTCAGGATCCAATATCAATCCCGTTGTTCATAATTAATTTTCGTAGCTATTTTTCTTCAATAAATTTGTCAATATCGCAGATTACTTCTAAAAGGCGTCATCAAACGGATTTTCATAAATGACAAATCTGTTGTTTATTTTGATGTAAAAGTAATTGCTCTAGGTGCCTTTCTTTCTAAAAAATTACCCAAACCTATCGTGAAATTTCTTTGAACAATAGAGTAAAATTAAACATGCTATATGACAGGAGGCAGATTGCAATGCATCAAGCCTTGTCTGTGAATGACAACAACTTTCAAGAAACTGTAGCAATGTCGCCGTGCCGTCCGCCAAGGAAGCTCTCTAATTCACGCATTATTTGTATGCATTACTCCAAGTCCCGGAGCAATACTGTTATGCGTATCAAGACCGAGACTCAATAGTCATGCCTCAGTTAGAAATGCCATATATAATGTGATGACGAAAGAGAAGTATTTGTTTAAAATATCATCTCCAGACATAAAGACTGATGTCTTGAATTTGCAGTGGTATCCAAATATGTGACATACGTACTCCAATAGACACAAATGTGAATTAATATTCTTTCACATTTCTGTGGCTTCTTATGGAAGCAATATAATAAAAGTTTATTTTTTTAACATAACACGATGCGAATTTTCTCTCCGCCATTTTTAGTAAACGGCATTATAAATTTCAAGGTTTAATTTTCTAGAGTTAAATTCTCATGGTAAGGCCTTATTTTGATATTTTATGGTAGTTTTGAGATAAACAATCTAACGGGGAAAAGGGAGAAAAAAATCCTTGAAGTTTTGAGGGTATAGGTCCGTAGATCTACTTGAGAGGAAGTATAATAACGGGCGTCAGTCCGTCTTGACATTACCTTTCAAGTCTTTTCTGATTTGTGACATTCTAATGTTTTCTTTGGCTCAAAAAGTCACATTTTAGGTTCAAATACATAAAACAGGCATGCTGTTAAATGAAAAAAGTTTTTAATTGTCTTCACCCAACGCGTTCTAAAGCATGTTTTGAATATCATTTACACAAGTTAACGTGTAAGAGAAATGTCCAATCTTAAAACAAGTAGCGTTCTTTGTGTGTTCTCGACTCGCAAAAACAAAATCTTGAAATGTTTGACGTTATTTAAAATATAACGAAAGATCCAGATTAAAAGAGGCGCAAATAAATCATACTTTAACCTCGTAGTATTTAACCAAAGTAAGGCTTGTTGACCTGAAGCAGTTACAATGCAAGTAGTGCGGCACAACAGGAGACACACATTACTGACTGCTTTTCTGCTTCTGCAGCAATCATTGCGACCATTCGAAGCTAATTTAATTTAACTTTGCAAAAAAATCAGCAATTTCGATTTCAAGTGTGACTCTATGAAAGCAAATAGTGCGACATATTTCACTAATTGTTTTTGTTACAAAACGATAGTGGAGTAACCTTGAAATGAGTATATGCGATACATTCCCACAATATTTGATGTATTTATTAATTTATTTTTTTAATGTTCAATTTTCGCCATGCACTGTCAGCAATTTCTTGGAGTATAATGCTTCATAACAAGACTACCTTTTATGTTTATCATATCAGAAAAAATCAACTATGGACAATTTAAACCATTTCCAAATTAAAAAAATAAAACAACTGTTGTATGATTCAGAACAATGTTTTGATTGGCAGTTTTCCTTACAGGACTTGGTAAACAGAGGATTTGTTAATGTCATGTATATATTGCAACCATTCTTAGGCTGTTGATAAGTTACAAGTACGAAGTTGTTACTGCGACATATGCAAGCTGTGATAAAGAAAATAATGTGCGTCTTCTTCCAAGCTGGCATTGCATTATACATTTTATGCACAAGATCTAAATGATGAGTGTTTGACTAGAATCAGTACGAAAGGCGATAAGTTTGAAAAAACAAATTAACTTCATCGGCTGAGCACCTGTTGCACATTTAAGGCTTGTGGATCAATTAGGGAAAATGTCATACAAATTATAGATCTCACTATTTTTGTGTTATCTGATGAAAGTTCGTTATCATATTCCTGTAAATACCATTTTTTGTTCTCCTCAACGGTGTCAAAAAGTAAGATTTTTTTCTCTAACCAAAACCTGAGCGGTCAGTGTGAATTTTCCAAAATATAAACAATTTAAATAATGCTTCCTTTATTTCTTCAGTCGAAACAATACGTTTTTGGATTATCTTCTTGTATGTTGCATTCAAATGTGTAGTCAATAAATAAATAAATAAATAAATGGATAAATAAATAAATAAATAAATAAATAAATAAATAAATAAATAGATAGATAAATAAATAAATAAATAAATAAATAAATAAATAAATAAATAAATAAATAAAAGGAAATAAATGAATGAATGAATCCAGATCAGGTCTCATACTTCAGAGATACACGTGCTGTTGATTTATGTATGCATCTACACCAGTACTAAAACCTGTAATTCATGACAGATAAAAAGAAAAATAGACGATAATGATGATAATGATGATGATGATGATGATAATAATAATATCAATAATAATAATTATTGTTATTACTATTGCTGTTTTTGTTGGTGTTGATGATACACACACACACACACACACACACACACACACATATATATATATATATACATACACCATGTTTGGGGATATAATTGCAATACACTTTATTTATCCTTATGCATTCCTTAGTTTGCATGACATGAAGAAATGGCTGACTTTTCTAGACTTTACTCTAGAAACTTGTTATAATCGCTAAAGATAACAAACAACGGATTTTATGTCCTTACAAACAAGGGCTGTTAAAAAATAATTTGCCATGGCTTTTGTAAAGATATCAGACGAGGAAACTGTGTATGTACTGGTTTTTAAGACCTAGATTTAGTTCAATGGGAATCTAAACTTTGGGATATTTTTTTGATTATTAATTTTACTTTCACCATTCAATGATGGGGAAGAACAACAACGTTAATTTTCACCTTCACATTTAATCAATTGATATATATTTCAGAACAATTATTAACAATTATTTCTGTGCATAGGAATTGTATGACGGATATAAAGTCATCGTCAACAAGCTTACTCAGAAAGCATGGCTGTAGGTACACTCACGGGTATTTCTACATAACAACGGAAAAATGAGGTTGTAAGGGTACATGGCTGTATTAATCGCCAAGAAAAGGCCAGCCAAAAAAATTATCTCTAACTTGACAAAGTAAGATTTATAATCTCCTAGTCTTCAATCGCTGAACAATTTAAAATGCAATTTACATGGGTAGGTAAAGAGGAGCTTGGGAATTAAAAACGGGTTATCGCCGGCTTTTGATTTATATTACTGCGTGAAAGTTTTCTTGTCGCCAGTGGTTCGCTTTCGGTGGTAAACTTAACAAATCATTTTCCACTTTTTATAGGATCTAATACCAGGAAAGAAAGGGGTACGATTAGAAAGTATGAAATGTATCTAAAGTACTATGACCAAGGGGCAAGAGTAACTAAAACACCGTAGTGTAACTATCAGTGCCCAGATTATAATGCGTCCTAATGAATTACTATGAATGCAGACAGTACAGTAAAGTTATGTATGTAGAACGAACAAGAGATTCTTGAAAGAGAACATAATAGTCAATAATGTACATGATAATATAGTTTCAACATTCAGTTTCTTATATATATATATATATATATATATATATATATATATATATATATATATATATATATATATATATATATATATATATAAATATAAATATAAATAAATAAATAAATAAATATATATATATATATATATATATATATATATATATATATATATATATATATATATATATATATATATATATATATATATATATATATATATATATATTTAAATATGTATGTATACATTCTTGCATATACTAAAGAAGACAAATATGTATGTGTTTACCTTACTTATGCATTGTTTCGGCTTTTACGGCTCTATGTGCATCATCAGATATAAAACAAAATCATGCCGAATGACTAAGCTTCTATTTGCCTTTGCATCTCTCTTTAACATGCGTGTAAAGTTCTCTGCTCCATAATACCATACGTATGTGGCTATACTGGTTGTTTTCATCGTATACTTCTTCTATTTCACCATCCTTTGATGATGATGATAATGATGATGATGATGATGATTATTTATTATTATTATTATTATTATTATTATTATTATTATTATTATTATTATTATTACCTTATTATTATTATTATTATCATTATTATCATCATCATCTTCTTCTTCTTGTTATTATTATTATTATTATTATTATTATTATTATTATTATTATTATTATTGTTATTATTAATGAAACCGAGAACATAAGGCGAAAATATATGCCTCATGTATATGATAGATTCTTAAGAGATACTAAACTTTGAATTAAGAATGAATTGTTATCCGTGAATTGCTATCCATGAATTGTTATCCAGATATAGGGAAATTTGTGCCATAGTTTGAGACAAATAAGTTATTCAAAGACATAAAGTTAAATTGCTTTGCATTTTTGCGGTAGTTACTTCTTTAATAGTATTTGTCACACACACACACACACACACACACACACACACACACACACACACACACACATAGAAAAATGATATAAAAATGGAGAAAGTATAATAATAATAATAATAATAATAATAATAATAATAATAATAATAATAATAATGTCAACTCTTTTCAGATATTAATTTTCTGATCATTTCTCTTAAATGTAATGTTCATTTTAAATTTCATTTAAAATTGACAAAGGATAATATCCCAGAAAATTGATATACACATACAATAAATAATTAATTAGGTATTAATATCTCGTATGATTTCTCGCAATTTTAATATTATGAAAGATATATAACTTCTTATACAAACGGCGAAAGAATGCAACATTTACAATTAAGCAGTCTTAAGGACTTAGTATCGTGTCTGAATTGAAAACAAAATAAAAATACTAGCACCAAAAAAGCGCATGTATTTTCAAGATAAAATTAAAAGAAACGTTAGTCAATTACTTTAGAAATGAGTTCGATGTTGTTTAATACATTTGCAACCTTTTATCCGTGTGAGCATTCGCAAAATACGTTCACATAGATAAGCTAATCATACAGCGTTTCACGGTTTTCTTATGCAGTATTGCTTTCTGCCTTTTACTTTATAATGCAAAGCCATAAAAATGACATAAAATTTGTAATAAAAACTTACTACACCACAAGGACCGACATCCACACGAATAATAAAATGACCATATCTTTAACCAAAGCTCGATGAAAGTACGCCGCACGCAAGATGCGAGTTTTACACCTGGTTTTATGTAAATATCTGACGGCTATGTACATTTTATGTTGATAAATCCTTTGTTACGTTTGGATAGAATTGGTCGTAACACAATAGAAGGATCAACATCATGAAATAATAGTTAGCAAAAATTTCCAGATTTTGATTTCTCTTTAACCTTGCTTTGATGTGTCGGCAGATTTAGAGTTTTCTAGAGACACTGATAGTTTTCTTTTTGTGGTTCCTTTTTTTCAAAGACGGTTATATTAACCCATAGTATTTCAAACGTTATGTCATAAGATATGAAATCGGTTTTATTTGTCATTTTTATATTTAAGTGAAGATAAATCTGTAAAATAAAAGCGGTAACAGCCCATAATTTTAAATAGTAGATCGTAATAGCAACTTATCTATAAATCTATTAATGTACAAGGTGATGTTCAACATGAGATATTTCGAAGCATGTGCAGAATAGTGTCTACTGTTGAAACAAATTTATCGATAATCCGGTTATATTTGTTCACACTTTCTTAAAGAAGAAATGCAAATTTGAAAATATTTTTCTCGCTAATTTAAAATTCAGTCTTAAAGCGTGTCAGTAATATTCTTTCGAAGAAGAGTGTCTATAATGGTAGAATATAAATGTATGTGCAAGTGTCTGTGTGTGTTTGTGTATGTGCATGAGAAACTTTCAATATATTTTTCAGGCGTCATTTTGACGATCTTATCAGCAGGTAGCATGAATTATAACGATGCGTGTGTGTGTGTGTCTGTGTCTGTGCGTTTGTGTATGTGAGAGAGAGAGAGAGAGAGAGAGAGAGAGAGATCATCAAAAGTAGGTACTACGAACGGTAATTGACATAAATGCGTTTTTCACATGCAAACTCTGATCACAGTTTCACAAATTAAATAGCTGTATTTGCAAATGAAATTGAATTGAATGTATGTGTACTACCTCAAAATAGAGAGAGAGAGAGAGAGAGAGAGAGAGAAGAGAGCATGTGATTTAAACATTTTTACAAAAATGAAATCTAAATTGCAAAAGCACGAAATTAGTGGCTTTAATAAGTATTGTATTACCTTAGCGTTCTATGCCTAGAATATAAGCGTTTCAACATCGTTGAATTATGAAACATTGTAAAGACCGACTTCCAAATCATATAAGTTTAATTTGTTAATAGGTAGAAGATACACTTGCACCTGGGTTAAGGATTAGGACAGGAAACTAGCATATTGACACAGTTCAGTTTCGTGGTACGCACTTGCGGAAAAATATAATTTAAAATTCGTCTCTCACTAATATGAACATATGCATAGAAAAGTTTCGAACAATTTATATTTGAAAAAAAAATGCAACATATGCATCGAATAAGTCAGACGTTTAACAAAAAGCAGCGGCATTAATGATAAACAAAGAAAAGATCACATGAACGAATAGAATACTATTTGCAAAAAAGATTTATTTTATCAATACCTCAAACATCAAAGACAAATTCATATTATCAACGTTAATTATACAAGCACACATTCCAAATTATGTAATTACTTCAGGTAGATTATTTTACACCGTTGCTTTCGGAGTTACAGCTGAACATTATCCTGTAAAAAGGGAAATTAATTTCTTCTGTACATTCTTTACTATATAAGTATTTTCAATTATGTCTCAAAACCTTACATTTTACGCATCGCTGCTAAGCGATAATAACTAATTAACAATTCTTTATGAGTTTGCTTCCTGCCTTGTCTGTATCTCATTACCATAAAAATGCAGGTGAAATTATCTAACATAAAGAGTGAGATCATCTGAAATGACGCGGAAGACATGGCCGCCCTTCCCTTATGGATGCTGTATATAATTTTCTTTCATTGATAGCTATGGAGTTAAATAACACAGAAGCTATGATGCACCGAGAGGTCTGGCGTATGGGTTTCCGAATGAGGCATTAGAAACAGACGTTAAGGACAAAGAGTTCTTTCACGTGTAAAATGGATAGACGATTGTTCACCAACATCGCAATTATCGGTCATATGCAGGGGTGAAGAGATATACTTCTAGCTGTACGCTTCTGTCTTTGAGATGGGGCACATTTCGAGGCACTGAGTGCAGGGATGTAAAGCAGGCCTCAGATAATGGGGTTTAGAGATTTCAGAGGGTAAATTTCTTGCAGTCACGATACGAAAAGGTGTCAACAGCTTTTCAGAATAGCCCAGGCATGGTGGGTTCTTTCATTATAGAAATTAAAAACCATTGATTTCCGCATAACTCAGACCAGTATCGAATTTGTGGAAGTTTTGATTCTTCGCTTCTGAATCCTCTGTGGGTTTAATATGACCATCTTCCGCATGAGATATTCTGTAAGATTTCCATAAACATCAAATAGAATAGTACCATGTCGGAGCTCTAAATGTTAAGGCACATCATCAGCACGCTCCCGAATTCCCAGATGGCGATATTATGGCCTGTTGTCTTAAAGTTTTCTCTGCTTTGATAATAAAAATGAAAAATCATACTCGTTTCCCGAGGTCGTTCTAAGAATGTCTGGCCAAATTCTTTATATGGTGTCAGAAGATAACAGTTGCCAAATAAAGAGATCCCTAAATGTTATGCTACGAGTCTCCCAGGGCCCTAAATGCGACAAAAGCAATTTACGCCTCGGTAAAGCATTCTCAGATTGAAATTCAGGCCATCCTGGCATTGTTTGGCTATGTTGAGTAGAAGACGCCATTAATGTGCACGTGCATGCAACGGACCGATTAGTTCCAGCGGATTTCTCAGAAGACAACGTGTTAGTTTCGTCCCGTGATAAAACCCGATAGAAACCCAATAAAACTACTAGAATCATCTTGTATAAACACAAAGGCCGAACACTCTTACAATGTCTCTAATCGTGTCGTCTGCTGCCATTCCATACAAGGAAACGTATGGGGTATTTCAAACAAGCGGAACTTGATACCCGCTATGGCGAACACTAGAAAATGCGATGTCAGAAAGTATTCAATCTTTGACACGTAACATTAGCAAGATGATGAAGAAACTGTTATTTAAATATTAGGTATGCTTTCACGCCGGGGCCGTCTTGCTCGTATGTAATGACACCCCACACCAAGGGGGTAATTTTAAGGTCACCATCAAAGCTTAGAATCGCTGAGGTGAATAAGTGCTGGAAGAAAGAAATATCTAAAGAATGTCACTGATAGGACCCATTCTTCCAAACGTTTTGGAAAACATTGCAAATCGTGCTTGGCAAGAAACATTTGAAAAATCAAACTAATAGACTAATTTTATAGGAGATATGATTTTAACATATCCATATCCCTGCATGCAAACTGCACAGACCCGGCAGATTTTGGTCTATTCAGTTCAATAGGAGTAATCATTAGAATAAAGAACATAGATCATGATCAGCTAGCAAATTATGCGAAGAATCAGGGTTTATGATGTTTGCAGTTGGATTCGACATAATAGCGAGAATATCCTGTATTTGATGTTAGTTTCCGAACCTAACCCAGTCTCTGACACATGACTGTGTGTGTGTGTGTGTGATTAATATTTTTTATGTAGTTTTAAAAATTTTTCAGTCATATTGCTACGATGTCTGCAGTGTGGCAGTTTATAGTGATGCCTAGCACTGGGGCATCATGTCGCAGACATGTAGCATGATGTCCCACCCGGTCACATTATCCTGACACCAGGCCGACCAGTCCTAACACTAACCTCTTAATGCCGAGCGCCAAGCGAGGCAGCTGTTAATACCATTTTTGTAAGTCTTTGGTATGACTCAGCCGGGGATCGAACCCACGACCTTCCGCATCCGAGGTGGACGCTCTAACTGACATGTGAAAGGATATGGGTGCATTTTACACATACTAAATAAGTCTCCCTTTTTAATTTTAAGGCCCTTGCACAATACTCACCAAGAGTGAGATACGTTAGGCAGTTACGCGTTTTCTTTAAATAAATTGATCTCTATTTATACTCTAGTATTGTGGAACCTACATCTTTAAGCGAGTAAAATTTTAAGAAAATATCTTCCATTTTTGGCGAGCGAACACAAAACATATTGCACAGGTCTTTCATCACACCTGAAACCATATCCTCCAATTTATACCTTCATTTCAGACAATACATAAGCCGATTAATGGGTCCCATCAGGGTATCAAATATACCAATAAAAGACTCAATAATGGAGTCAACTTTAGCCATCATTATTAAAGACATTGCTAGTGTGAGTAGTCTTTAGTCTTCGACTGGCGGCCAGGGATGTGTATTGGTTTTAATATAACCACGGCAGGCTCAAGTTGCATCTTTGCAGCGGATCAATTACCCGCAGTGATGCTACTGCCGAGAAAAATAGAATATCCTATTTTCCAGCAACGGCGTGCTTCTACGGACTTCATGTCGGTGATAAGTCGCACGATGACTGTCTAATTTTCCAGTTGATCGTGGTAGCAGAAGCGCACTGCCTTTGATTAAACACACCTTAATGGGAGAAGAATTTCAGAATGACAAAGGTTGGCAATTTGAACCAGTCTGATACGTTACGTTAATGAAGGGCGAAGACTAGATGAGTAGTATTTATAAAAGTTTTATAGATGATGGTGATTTATTTCCAATTATGGTGTATGACAAGAATCACGTTCTAGACTGAAAACCTCCACATGTAAAGTGTAGGTGGCCTCATTGTTCTTGTTGTTGTTGTGGGGATTAACGCCATTTTTCAGCACACGATAGGCTATACATGGCGGCCAGTATTAATGGTGGAGGAAGAACCCGGGAAAACCCCGGAAAGAGCCACCGACCCACGAGAAGCTACTGGCAAGCTTTCTCACATACCGACATTGGCTGAATCTTAGACTCGAACCGCCGCAGACAGAGGTGAGATGGCAGTGATCCGTAACGAAGAGCGCTTTAGACCACTCGGCCACTCGGGGCCCCCTGGCCTCATTGTAAAGTCCTAGTTAAATTTGTTTCGAGCACAATGATATCGCAAAATGTGTGGACTTGACGTCACCAAATTTACGCCCATTTTTGAAGAGAAGGAATGATTACGTACTGTTAGTTTTAAATGTTAAGAAAATATATATCTGATTTAAAAAGGCAAATAAATCTTCTTCCGCTAATACACTACCTTCTCTTATTTATTTTGGTTAACAATTATGAGAGAGGGAAAATTGACATCAGCACAGAACATCAACGTGAGTTCAATCGTTGTCGCCAGCCGCAATTTTCTTGATGGATATTTGATGGAAATGATTTTTAAATGTGTGTTTTTACATTGGACACATTAAACCATCGTTAAAGGAAGTAGTGTAGATGACCGAAGAAATGGAAGTTTAGAATGTAACGACTGCAATAAAGATCAAAATACTTCCTATTCTTCAACCTAATACCGAGGATATGAATGGATGATTTTTCGCTTGTTAAGAATTTGAAAAAAAGAGGCAGTATGATTATACGATTTTTTTTGGAAAAACGACTTTATTTTGAGAAAAATGTTAGTGATGTCATGAAACAAATATTCAGGCTCCATCTGTATGAGTAATAAACATTTATGAGAACAATGGGTTCGTTAATGTTCAAGTAAATTGAATTTTTTTCACTTACTTCAAAATAACAGCAAGAGCTACATATAAAAAAGTGGACATGACTTTTTTATTGCACCTCCGAGTATAAAAAAGTGCTACTAAGTGACTATAAAATATTTTTCCGTCGGTAAGGGTGAAAATGGTCATGGGCCGGAAAGCTTTTTGGATGACCCTTACCAGTTCTTGACAAGTGATATCCGTTTTAACTCGATCATATCTGAACACTTGACAAATACGAGGCCAAAATTGTCCTTCTGTAGTACACGGTCACAGCTAGTTATTGTCCGTGCTTTAGGTTCCAAATTAACATATAAAGATGAAACGATATACATCAAAAATATCGGTACTCAGAAAAAAAACACAAAAAAAAAACAATTTCAAAACGAATTAGGTAAATTATTAAAGATGGATGATCTAATGATGAAGTTTTGAAGTTGAAAAAAGCAAGCAAAAAAGCATCAACGAAGTCAATTTGAATACGAATAGAAATAAGATGGAGGAGACGAAAAATGACGAATAAGTCAGATGATATTAGAAACGACCGAAACACCAACATTTAAAGTCATCTCTCGCGTTACAGTGATGTAAATAATACTGACGATAAAAGCTAATGTCGACAACTAAGATGAATATCACGAAAACAACAAGAAGAACATAAATGACTATTGTATGGATAGGGCAGGTAAGGCAGAGGAAGGACAATATAATATATTAGGAAAATATTGAAAGAAAAGCGAAATGGACATATGACATAGCTGAATACGAAATCTCCGTACATTGCACGACATCGTCAGAAGTTTGAGCTGGGAAAATCATCACAGTTATTGAATATTAGGGTCACAAAAGGCAAATAGTATGTCCGATGGTCAAAAGATATAATGACCATCGGTTTTCAAATGCACATCATTTTAATAATATGTTAAAGAACAAACTACATGTTTGAAAGTTTAAATATGAAAATAATGTCAACAGGATTTTTGTATAGTGTTGTATAGAGGCATGACTTTGACCTTGCTTACCATAGGAAATTCGTCATTTATTTGTTTATTTATTTACTCCAGCATCCAATCCACGGAATTCCTCTTATGTAAAAAAAAGTGAACATCCTGCATTATTTTTGAGGAGCGGAATCTTGTGATTTATTAGGATACTTAAAAAAACTAGACTGGTCCATTCGACCATCCGGAGTGAAGGGACTATCGCTAAATCAGCACTTTGTGACGGAAGTATGGGACCGTATGATAGTATATTTGTCGAAAGACTACCAATTATCAAGTTAACGTTAGGACACCTCTTTGGAAAAAAAACAACTTCATTTCATATATTACTTCACGATGATCACATTTCCACTGATACTGAGCAAAATCATTCTGTCAATCTAAACTCCCCATACGTATCCGTGGTTAAATTACACACACACACACACACACACACACACACATATATATATATATATATATATATATATATATATATATATATATATATATATATATATATATATATATATATATATATATATATATATATATATATATATATATAAGCCCTGTCACTTAGATATCGTTATTGATATATTCTTTTCAAAACTAGAGTGAAAGAACTTCTTGAGCTTGGGCACATGTATATTCAAATAACACAGCTCACACAGAAAATAAAAGAAATTGAAGAAAATTAAATGATTTTAGATTAGTTATCAAATTTGATACGAGTGTGTTCGTTAATAATGGGATGATTCAGACCTTCATAACAAAAGTCACTGATGTACTTATATATATACACACTCCTGATGTAACTCTAAAGTACTAATGAAAGATGACGTTGAACCAAGTAACTCTAATATTGCTCAATATTTAAAAGTATATTACCCTAAAACAAGACTCTTAAATACCTGCAGTTCCTTTATAAGCAATACTTCTAAACTGGAAACGAAACGGACAACAGTGACTGTAAGCAGTGAAATGTCTTTTATCCCTCTCCTATTCTTTTCCTCTTTTATTAATTGATTATTTGCTTTTATTATTTCCTTATTTACTTTTATTAATTGCTTATTTACCAAACTATACACTAACTATGTATATGATTCGTATGTTTTAATGTGAAATGTTAGGTATCTTTTAATATATGTAATTTTTAATCGTGTTCTTCAGATATAATTAAATACTTCTAATTTTAATGCCATCCTTCGAGTATTTATGCATGTTATTGGTAAGGACCTATACGAGTTAGACAACTCTTGTCTAATCGAATACAGTTATATAGAATGACAACAAAATACGTTTAAAACAATAAAATTTATAACTAAACTTTATTGAGCAAATCGGTTTCCAAAACCATGAACATAATAGCAACAAAGATAGGAAGAGCACCCCTTGGTTCTAATCGGCTTCTGTGATCGCAAATAGGAATAAGTCTTGCAGTATTAGTGGACGTTTCTGGACTCGAAAGCAGGAGAACAAATTGTGCAAATGAACCGCCACCTAGTAACAACTCATACCAGAAAGTACTACGTTGTTATGTACATATAATTTAACTGAATGCTTGTTAGTTTTAAACATTTTTTATTTCGTTGCATGCTATTGTAATGTAACATTCTATGCTGGACATGACATGGTCCAAAACTGAGTCCATTTCTGCGTGACTTGCTTGACTTTTTTTAATTTATTTATTATTTATTTTTATGTAAACAACTAATAATAGCTTCATTTTTCTCTTTGTGTATGAACTTAATAAGGGGGGTATTGTGTTGTAAATAAACAAGGCTCATTAGATCATTATAGAAGTTTCTTTCCATTAGGTAATGATGTTTTTTTAATAGAAAATGCTAATTGTTGACCTAAGGTCAAGTAGAGAACTATATAATCTTGTGACTGTGAGGATTTGGCCATTCGGGCTTTAACATCTAGCACCTTCAAGTTGTAAACAGTTTGAACTGAATTTTGTTCTTCAAATTATTGAATTCAAGTGATTATTTTCTCTGTAAATACAAATGTGCTCTGATAAAATTCTCTTAATAAAGACATTAACTGGATTTATAATATATTCAAACCTGGAATTATATGACTGTGAGTCAACAAAATACTGTTGACACATCAGCACTCCATAAACTATGAAAGATTCGTCATCGCCTTCAGTTTTGGATCCTTTCGAGACTTGAGTTTTATTCAGAACTTTATATTACTAGGACTTGTGTTTGATCTAATTCTTGGATTATTTTGGGATTTAATTCGCGATACCGTAAGATTTTTTTTCATTTTCACTTTTGTATTCTAGAGAAATAAATTATTTGTTAAATTTTACGAAGCTTGTTGTCTTTCGCTCTTTTCTGTTACTTATTTTAAGAGCATAGGGTCGTAACAGAGAATTGGGGGCTTGTCCGTGGGATACTAATTTTGCTAGAATATTTCAGAAAACTTTGTTTTGGAAATTTAAATTACCCTAGCTTCGGAATTTTTAAAATCCCAAGTATTATTGCACATTTAAAGAATATCTTTTGTGAAATCAACAAGCGCTTTACAGTGTCATCAAAAGTGGAGATCTTATTTATAAATCCTACGAAGGAGCAATTAGACTAATTGAAAAAAGACGAATTGTTTAAGCTTGCCAGAAAATATGAACTTTCTGAGGCAAAACCTTCTTTAACGAGGCAAGAAATGAAAAATAGTTTTGTCCAATATTTGGTAGAAAGGAATGTTTTGGACAAAAGTGATTTGGATTTGACTAGTAAGTCTGTATCAGATTCTAATATAAAAGTAAAGGAATTAAAATTAAAATACAAGATGGAATTAGAGTTAAGTAAGCTTGAGCTTCAAGAAAGACAGATGCAGTTATATAAAGAAGAAGAAGAAGAAGAGAGAAATGCAATTGCAGAAAGAGGAGAGAAAGTAACAAATACAAATGCAAATGGAGAAAGAAGAGAGACAGAGAGACGAATGCAGTTACATAAAGAAGAAAAACAAATGCAAATGTAAAAAGAAAAGGAAGACAGAGAATTTCAGAGAGAAAGAGAGAAGGAAAAATTTAAATTAAAAGAAATAAAGCTCGCAAGTGAAAAGCACATCCCCACTTTACAAACAAATCAAAGCTTTGATGTTACAAAGAATATTAGGTTAGTGCACCCTTTCTGAGAAAAAGAAGTAGATAAAAAAATCTCATTTTGAAAAAAATTGCTGAAAATTCGAAGAGGGCATTTTTAGCTATTATTAAAGAGTGCACTTTTTGGCAAAGCCCAAGACATCTTAGCTTCCCTGTCAGTACAGCAAACTGCTTACTATGATCCAGTTAAGGAATGCAACTAAAGGGTTATGAGTTAGCTCCTGAGTCTTATCGGCCAAAATTTAGGAATTATGAATAAGAAACGGGACAAACTCATGTCGAATTTGCAAGAGAGAAAGAGCAGTTATTTGATAGGTGGCGCTTGACCAAGAAAGTTGATCAAGATTATGAAAATCTAAGACAACTCGTAATACTTGAATAGTTCAAGAATTGCGTCTATAGTGACGTTAAGGCATATCTTGATGAACATAAGGTTGGAACTTTAGAAAATGCTGCTTTTTACTAAGTTTTACTTAGCTCATAAAGTTTCTTTTTGTGTAGTAAGTCTTCAATTCAGCAGTCTTCTTTTAACAATGTACATCAGCCTAATACGAGACCTTCAAAATTTCAATCTGGCACAACCTTTAGAAATCAAATTTCTGATAAGATTTATCAGAAGTTCATATCTCTTAATACGTATACCTATTGCAAGAAGAAAGGACACGTTATTTATGATTGCTACAAATTGATAAATAAGCACCAGAATAAAGACAGACCTATTCCAAATGATCTTATTTCTAGGAGGTTAAGGTCACGGTCATGTATGGAAAGCAATACATTTTTTGGGTCTAATAAACCCCAGTATAATTTTATTATTGAGAATTATTAACCATTCATGTCGAAGGGTTCTATATAACTCATAGGTAATTCGGCCAGTTCTATCCCTATTAAAATATTAAAGGACACGGAAGCTTTTCAGAGTCTTTTATTATCAGGTACTTTGCCTTTTTCTAAGAAGTCTTCTTCTTCTAAGGAGAGTGTTCTTATTCAGGGAGTAGAGTGCGACTTTATTAATCTTTCTCTCCGTTGTGTAAATTTGTCATCAGACAGTCTCAGGAACAGTGTATTCTTTACACATTGAGTGCGTTCATTTATTACCCGGCAATGAACTAGCTGCAGATACGGTTGTATTTAATCCATTGTAACTGAAAAGCCTTGTTTGGATCGGAAGGTCGATCCTATTGAAAAAGAAATCCCTGATTTATATTCATCTTGTGAAGTTACAATGCTACGGCAAAGAAAGCTCTTTAGAACTGTGTTGATCAAGAAGGTATTTCTTTAGCTGACATATGTATTGGTCAGACTTTTGATGTGGTCACTTTCATTCCTCGTTTGGATTAATGAAAGGGTATTGATCACAGTGATCTTCTTTAAACTACTCTTTTTCTTTTCTTTAATCAGGGTGACAAACGACAATCACTTATCGTCGCACAGGAAAAAGATCCTCAGATCTCATGCTTGTTTCAATGGGCCATTACTGAAACTGAAGCCACAGACGAATCTGTTTGTTATGTCACTAAAAGTGTGATTCTGATAACAAAACGGAGACCACCTGAGGTACCTGTTGGTGATGAGAGGTCAGTGGAGTATGAAATTGTAGTTCCAAAATCATATAGACGGAAAATTCTCAGTCTGGCACATGAAACGGCCTTGGCCGGTCATTTAGGCATTACTAAGACTTATTACAAGATCTTGAATCACTTCTACTGGCAAAAAAATAAAAGTGATGTTTGCAAATACTGCAGATCTTGTCACACTTGTCAAGCCGAGTGGTCTAAAGCGCTCACCGTTACGGATCACTGCCATCTCACCTCTGTCTGCGTGAGTTCGAGTCTCAGGCTCGGCTAACGTTGGTACGTGAGAAAGCCTGCCAGTAGCTTCTCGTGGGTCGGTGGTTCTTCCCGGGGTTTTCCAGGGTTCTTCCTCCACCAGTTATACTGGCCGCCATGTATAGCCTATCTTGTGCTGAAAAATGGCGTTAAACCCTACAACAACAACAACAACAATAACAACACACTTGTCAAATAGTAGGAAAACCCAATCAGAATATACATATTGATCATCGGCAACCTATTCCTGCATTTGACGAACCGTTTAGCAGAATATCGGAATATTGCGTTGGTTCCTTACCTAAGACCAAGTCAGGTAACCAATACTTGTTGAGCATAATGTGTGTGTCAACAAGGTTTCCAGAGGCAATTCCTTCGAGGGATATTAAATCTAAAACATTAGTAAAAGCCATAATAAAGTTTTATTTTTAAATACTCAATCCCAAATCTGTCCAGTCTGATCAAGGGACACATTTTATGTCTGGAATTTTCTAGCTACTTATGTACGAATTATGAATCCAAGAATTAAGGTCTTCTGCCTATCACCACGAGAGCCAGGGCTTTTGAAAGATTTCATCAAACTGTGATTCGGTCATATTGTTTTGCTACCGGTAAAGATTGACATGAAGGTGTTCATTTAGTATTGTTTGTTGTTAGGGAATCAGTTCAAGAATCTTTAGGATTCAGTCCCTTTGGACTAGTTTTTGACATACTGTGTGTGGACCTATGAATTTGTTGAAAGGGAAACTTCTCTCTAATGAAGATACCAAAATCAATCTTCTCGATTATTTTTCCACTTTCAAGTATAAGTTATCAAAGGCTTGTGAATCTGCAATAACTCATCTGCCCTCTACTCAGTCAAAAATAAAATTAAGGTATGATAAAAATACAAAGGAAAGGAGTTTCAGCCTGGTGATAGAGATCTGGCTCTCTTGCCATTACCATAAAAGCCTCTTCATGTCAGGTAGAATAGTCTTTACACAGTTGAAAAGAAAGCAAATGATTTAAATTATATCATAAATACTCCTGGGAGGCGAAAACAAACACAAATTTGCCATATAAATATGTTAAAGGAGAATGTTGAGGGAAATAAGTAAATCATGCAATTAGTTTAGTTGTACATGTCTCACACACTGAGGATTTCTGCGAAGGAATGCAATCGGACTCTTTTGATTTGGTAGTACCAAATCTTTGAAATTCAAACATATGAAAAATCTGGACCAGAAACTTTCACATTTGCAACAAAAGGAAAAGAATGAACTAAAACAGTTATTACTTGAATATGAGTAGTTATTTCCAGATGTTCCTACATGAACAAATAAAATAAATCTACCATGACGTTGGAATTGAAATTTCCACACTTGTGAAACAACACCGTAATGGATGAACCCTCTCAAACAGGAATGTTTGAAATATAAATTCAGTATTTGCTGGAGAATGATTTCATAGAGCCCAGTAAAATTGACTGGAGTTCACCATATATACTGGTTCCAAAACCAGATAATACTTTCCGCATGTGCTCTGATTATAGAAATGTGAACAGTGTGACTGAAACAGATTAATTTCCATTACCAAGAATAGATGACTGCATTGATAAAATTGTAAATGCAAAGTATGTCACCAAATTTGACCATCTGAATGGATGTTGGCAAATTCCTCTGACGGAAAGGGTAAAGGAAATTTCGACATTTGTGACTCCAGAGACACTTTATTAATATAAAGTGATGCCGTTTGGGATGAAATGTTCGCCTAGTACTTTTCAACGTTTAATGAACATTATTACATCTGGTCTAGATAATTGTTACGCTTACATCGATGATGTCATCATCTACAACGACACCTGGAAAGATCATTAAGCGACAATTCGGAAATTCTTTGAGAGACTCATTGATGCAAATTTGACAATTAATTTATCTAAAATTGAGTTTTACCGTGCTTGTGTAACATTTCTAGGACATATCGTGGGGCATGAACAAGTTAAACCTATAGCTCATAAGGTCAAGGCTATCTCTGAATTCCCTATGCGTATCAGTAAAAAGCAACTGATGCGATTTTCGGATATGGTTGTGTTCCATTTGTTCCATAATTGCTGAACCCCTGACAAATTTATTGAGCAAGGAAACCAAGTGCCATTGGTCTGAAAAATGTCAAGAGATTTTTTAATAAGTTAAAAGCCATGCTTAAGAGTGCACCAGTTCTTGCAGCTCCAAATGTCAGACAATCATTTTAAACTTTCTGTTGATGCAAGTGATTTTAGGGTTTGGAGCAGTATTGATTCAAGAAGACAAAACTGGTGTTGATCATCCAGTGTGCTATTTTTCCAAGAAATCAAATGAGCACCAGAGAAATTTTTCCACAATCGAGAATGAAAGTTTGGCTTTGATACTGGCATTACAACAAGTTGTAGTCTACATTAATTTAGCTCCTTCTCTAATTATTGTGTTTAGCAATCACAACCCCTTAGCTCCTTCTCTAATTATTGTGTTTAGCAATCACAACCCCTTACTTTCATTGGCAAGATAAAAAACAAAAATCAGAGATTATTAAGGTCGAGTTTGTTATTACAGGAATATAATATTGACCTATAAAGGGAAAAGACAATTTAATAGCAGACACACTTTCACGTGTAAAGAAATATATTGTTTCATATCTGCTTTGTGTCACGCATAAGATTTTATATATATTTTTTACCACATGTATATTTAATTTAAAGTAAAACGAAAGCGTTATTGCGTAAACTTTTCTTTGTCTTTATGAGGGGAAGTCTTATGTATATATAATTTAATTGTTTGATTGCAAGTTTTAAAATTATTAAATCTTTTCTTTACATGCTATTTTAATCTAACATTCTATGCTGGACTTGACCTTGCCCAAAATTTCTTCTTGACCTGATTGACTTTTTTATTATTTTTTAAATTTTATTTTATGCAAACAACTAATGATAGCTTCACAATTCTTTATGTTTATGAATTTAATGTCAAAATTTTTATTCCCGTAAACAAGAAGGATTAAATATGTTTATTTGGGTCAGGGCTTTGGAGTTTCTAAGTGAATTTTACAGGTTATTGTGTTGTAAATAAACAAGGCTCATTAGATCATTATAGGAAGGAAATACATTTTTTGTTAATTTTACAAAGCGCGTTGTCTTTCACTCTTTTTTGTTACTTATTTTAAGAGCAGAGACTCGTAAAAAGGTTTTATGCAATATACTGCAATGGCTTCCGCCAGATAATAAAAAACGTCTGTGTGGAATCTGAAAAACAGTGCCCCAGACCAGAGAATGAAACAACTGTGTGGAATACTGATCTGCGATGATCTCGGAAGAAAACATTGTCCTGGTCCAGACGAGGTAATGCCCTGCATGACGCATTTATTACACATTAGCACCTGTGTCTGAAGTCTATGAAGAAGTGCATTTTATTTCGTGACAGGGACCCTTTATTCTGTATGGTTAAAAAATCTTCCTTCCAATGCAGAGATAGAGTAGCTTCTAGTCCCCTTTACTCCCACACTTTATGTATTCATTCGGGCGGCAAATTTACCTCGTCTCTTTAATTTAATTGGTTCACAAAATCAAGAAAAGTTTTACAATTTACATACGCCTGAGCACATATTCATCGTGATTTAGACTTCAATACAGTGCTGCATTTTCTTCACCCTAATGTTGCATATAGAAGGGAAAGGGATATACTAACGATCGTATCGTGTTCGCAGCAAAATCGTGTCAGTCTAACTAAGAATGGTGCCCGGATTAACACCTGGGATGTTGGTAAAGAACACACCTGTTCATAGGCACGAGACATCTTATACCTTGAGCAAGACCACACTAGATGAGACAGAGTTATCTTCTGGTGTAGCTATGTCAGAAAAAACGCAAAAATCAGCAGCTATAAAACAAACAAGCCAGTTTCTGCTTACTACGGTTACATATTTAATTTAGCATTCTATATATATATATATATATATATATATATATATATATATATATATATATATATATATATATATATATATATATATATATGAGACTTTATTTTTAATGAGGATTTAAGGTATGTTTCGCTGTGTATGTAAACAGGAAGTCGATCAGGTTTAGCTGTGCATTCAGTTAAGATATAAAATTTCACTGCTTATTCGTGTTTGCTAAACAACTTTAATAATCGGGTATTATTTGCATATAAATTCACTCCTACATAATTGATTATTAATTTATTATATCTTCGCGTCTTTCAGTTTTAGTAATACACTTTGCATATCGCAAAACCTGTTAGTCATATTTAAGATAGGGTTTATCCAAAATGTTCGAATGCAAAAGTCAAACATTTTTTAAGTAAATACATTTGATGATGGAAGTTAAAGTATTTATTTGACATAGGTTGATAATATCACATAAACTTGATGCCATCAGTTGTTATTATTTGAAGGCATGGCACGTTGATTTGTAGTCATTTTATCGGTTTGGTGCCAGTACGTTCAACGTTATAGACAAGTAAGATTTATCACTACATAGATAAAAGGACGTTTACTTAAGGACAGTGGTTTTTGTTTTCAAATTATTTTTCTATGTATAAGTCTTGAAACTGTGTATTTCGTGTAATTATTTTGTGTAATTATTTCGTGTAATTATTGACCTTCTTCGTACGAAAGATAAAACTGTATTTCGTGTAATCATTGACCTTCTTCGTACGAAAGATAAAACTGTATTTCGTGTAATCATTGACCTTCTTCGTACGAAAGATAAAACTGTATTTCGTGTAATTATTGACCTTCTTCGTACGAAAGATCAAACAATATAAACTTTAGTGAACACAGATGGGGACAGTAAAGATTTGTTGGGATGGATGTGATAACATCATCACAGAGTAGTTTGACCCGACAACTTTGTAACCAAATGTCATTAAGCTAAAGACTGAGGTTTTCAGTTGTGAATGCTTTCACTTTATTGGTTATCAAATTTCGTGATTCTCTATATAACGACCACGTGGTTTGACGAAGACGTTCAACTGTCCATATACGGATTATTGGCAGACTGGTCTTTAAATTCCAGATTCGTCGCAAACAAGACAGCTTAAAAAATAATGAATTTACAGCATCACGATTCAGCTTGTTTATGTTTGTATAGAACGGTGAATTTTGTGACCTTGACAAGTTTGCAAACTGTGATAGTCAATTCATTTCTTTTCAGACAATATTTAAACATATTTTTCCATATTTATCAGAAATGCGAGTTGCAATAAATAATTAAAATAACTTTGTAGTGCTATATTTATTAAATACAGCTTTGCCCTAAAACTATCATTTTTTTAATGGCGCCACGTCGTTCCTTATATAAACGTACAATGTCAACATATTTTAAGATCAGTTCACGCTGAGAGAGAGAGAGAGAGAGAGAGAGAGAGAGAGAGAGAGAGAGATAAAGAAGAAGAAGAAATCAAATAGGTCTAAATATGGAAATATACGAAACAGAAGGGCAGATATAATTCAAATATCGGAAAAGAAAGTAATTCCAAAAGTGATATCGCGAGAATACATCATTCATTCTGGACACGGACAGATATAACTAGAAATACTGTATGTGATAAACCAGCAGACGTTTTATGAAAAGAAGGTTGCAATACTTTCGAATATGGGCAAGACAAACTGAATCCTAATTCTGCTGGCGCCGTAAAAGATATCGAATTAACCGTTTATTTTCCTGCGTTAGTGCCATGAAATAAGACAACGTGACTATATCACGAAATGGTTGGAGAATATAACTGTGGGATTTCATGGTGATGTGTCCCATTGTAACGATTCCATTGCAGATGAAGCTTTCATATTTGAAAGATCTGTTTGTAGTGTAATTTTTGTGTGTGACGTAATGGACCTTACGCTTATACAGAGGTTCGAAATCAAGATGTCATAGATCGGTTTAAAACGCTAACGAGTTTTTACAAAGATGCCTAGCATAGCAGTACTTCCGTTTTATAGCTTTACTGTTCTTAATATTTACCAGTCGCTTTTAACATTTACGAGACTTTTTTTTCCTTTCTTCAAGATAGCGCTTTTTAGAAACGTTATGATTGGTCAGAATGTGCTTTCATTCATTAAATCTTGTCAAAACTATTGGTCCCACAAACACCTAGGCGCGTTTTATACATTGCATTGTATTTTAAGCATTAACTATATTAAGAGAAGACAAAGTAAGCGCAATAAAATGTCAACATATTCGTAATGGTTTCATTTTAATGTGGTCCAAGTCGGTTGCGTAGCGGAATAATAATGCCTTTTTAATTTCGTTCTAGTTCCTGTTTTCAAATTATTTTAAAATGTTGGATTCGTAAACAATACTCATTTGGTTACAGATTTATAAAGGTCGAAGTTTTAAAGGAAGACGTGTGTGTGTGTGATTTGGATTTTTAAACTGGCTCTAACAATGTTCAGTCACATCGTTAAGATGTCTGCAGTGTGGCAGTTTATAATTATGTCTAAGACTGGGGCATCATGTGGTAGACATGTAGCATCAAATCCCACCCAGTCACATTGTCTTGACACCAGGCGGACCAATCCTAACACTAACCTTTTAATGCCCACCGACTAGCAAACCAGCTACTAGTCCCATTTCTACAAGGCTTTTAGCATAACTTGGCCGGGGTTCGAACCTGCGACTTCCCGCAACCGAGGGGAACGCTCGAACCAATTAGACCACCAGAACGGTTTAAAGAAAGATAGCACACAAACTATTTTTTAAAAATCTTTTACCGACCATACAGTCTTGCAATATGTTACACTTTGCAAATATATCCAATATTTTGACAGAGTCAATGAGACGCAAAAAAAGAGTTTAATAGAACAATTTTCAAAAAGTAAACGTGGTTACGTTAAATTCTCTGTCTGAAATCGAAGTAAATGTAGATATGTTAAATTCTCTGTCTGAAATCGAAGTAAATGAGAACACGTTAAACTGACTGTTTGAAATCGAAGTAAATGTGGATTCCTTAAATTGCACTGGACAACAAATTTTTACAAAAGTCATGTTACTGAAATAAAATTAGTCAATTCTTATCAATTTTTATGTGCTGAACACGAATATGACAGTCAAATTGCAAAATTGGCTCTAGTTTTTTTGTAATCTGCAAGAAATTAATGTTTACATAACGAAATGCATTCCAATAGTAAAAGGTCAACTGTAATAGCCTACCTATAAAAAATCAAGTTATTGACTACATCTTAGATTTCTTCGCCTGTCTCTTGTACAGCTGTTCGGGAGCATCTCTGAGGAGTGTCCAGCAGTAGTCAGCCAGCATTGTAGTGGACCATTTTCCCTGGTATCTTTGTTCCATTGTTGCGATATCTTGATGAAAACATTCGCCGTGTTCATCACTAACAATACCACAGTTGCTAGGAAAGAAATCCAAATGGGAATGAAGGAAGTGAATCTTTAGAGACATATTGCAGCCAAGTTTCTTATACTTCATCAACATGTCTTCTACTAGTTCCTTATAGTTTTCTGCCCTAACATTTCCGAGGAAGTTTGTAGAAACTAGGCGAAAAGCATTCCATGCTTGTTTCGCGTCACCTTCCAGCAAGTTGTTGAACCGGTCATCTTTGAAAAGCTCTCGAATCTGAGGACCCACAAAAACTCCCTCTTTAATCTTTGCTTCGCTGAGTCGAGGGAATTTTTCATGCAGGTATCGGAATGCTGGCAAAGTCCGGTCAATGGCTTTCACGAAGTTCTTCATCAAACCTAGTTTGATGTGAAGGGGTGGTAGCAAGATTTTCTGAGCCTCAACCAGAGCTGGGTGTTGGATATTCTTCTCTCCAATGGCTACATTCTGCCTGTGAGTCCATTCCTTCCTCATGTAGTGCATTTCCCTTGCTCGGCTATTCCACTCGCATAAGAAACACATGTATTTTGTATATCCTTGCTGCAGTCCCATTAAAAGGGCAACTACCTTCAAATCACCACAGAGGTGCCAGCTGTACTTGTTATACTCAATGGAATTCAGTAGCTGCCTTAAGTTATCGTATGTCTCTTTCATGTGGACAGCATACGCTACTGGAATAGATGGAAGAATGTTTCCATTGTGCAAAAGCACAGCCTTGAGACTCAGTTTCGAAGAGTCCACAAATAGTCTCCATTCTTGTGGGTCATGAGTGATTTTTAAAGCATTCATGAGGCCCTCAATATCGGAACAGAATATCAGATTACTTTCCTTTCTGAAGAAAGGCTCCAATTGCTGGTGGCGCTTTCGATATGCAGTAATTGTGACATCTTCTTCTAGAAGATTCCATTGTTGGAGTCTTGATCCTAGCAATTCTGCCTTGTTCTTTGATAAGTCCAAATCACGAATCAGGTCATTTAGTTCTTCCTGTGTTATTCTGTGTGGGGTTGATGATGCACCACAGTGAAAATCTGGATCACTGCATGCTGATGGACCAGGAGAAGAACAGGTCGACTCACCTTTGTCTTCGTCAGATGAATCAAGAGAATATTCTGCTGGAGGTTCTGGAATAGGAAGTCCCTCACCATGTGGAACTGGTCTCAATGCAGACGGAATGTTTGGGTAGACTATTCTCGACTTCTTTCGCTTCGTTATTCCGCCGGAAAGAGGAGGAACCAAGCAGAAGTAACAGTCATTTAGGTGGTTGCTTGGCTCTCTCCACACCATTGGGACTGCAAACGGCATTGATGACCTTTTGCAATTCAACCACTGTGAAAGCTGTGTTGTACATGTAGCACAGCATATATGCGGAGCCCAAGGCTTGTCTTGGTCACCAACCTTGCATCCGAAGTAGAGATGATATGCCTTCTTCACTTGAGAATTGATACTTTTCTTCTGGTTGGCAAATGTCACTTCCCCACAAATATAGCAAAAATTGTCCGCGGTATTAACACACTTTCGAGGCATTACTGTTCTTTATTGTACGTAAATGGATAAAATAATAAGTTTTATGTAACAGTAGCTTGAACTGTCTCGCACAACGTCTAAAATATTTTAAATGCTGAACCTATCTGATTGGGCTTTATATAGTACACTGCTTACGTCAGCTTCAGCAGCCGCCTGGCATTAGTATAATAGGCCTACACATGTATAGTACACTGCTGACGTCAACTTACTTCAGCAGCCGCATGGCATTAGTATTGCATTGCATCAGAAAATGATGCAATCAACTGTGGATGATGTGAGCATGATGGTATTATGCAAAGTTACATCATTATTCCGGATGTTGCTGCAGTCCTACTGGAGAAATTTACACAGTGAAACATAGAAAATGAGGTATATGAATATCTTCAAAACGAGAGCCAATACAAATTTTTCACGGTTATATTCGTGTTCGGCACACCAAAATACTACAGATTAGGGCCTTTTCAAGTCAGTAATGATTTCACTGTTGACCAGTGTTGTCTGTCTGAAATCGAAGTAAATATGGGTTCCTTAAATTGTTTGTCTGAAATCGAAATAAATGTGGATTCTTTAAATTCTGTTTTAAATCGAAATACCTTGGTACCTTAAATTATCCGCTTTGAATCGAAGACGTCCTGACCTTTTTGTACTAAACTTATGATTATACAGGATAATATTATTATAATGTCTTCTAGTGGCATGGAAGGAGAGAATTGTTTCTGACATGAAATGTTTGTATTGTGACCAAGAGAACTGGTTCTTGCATGACAGTTTGTTGACATGATTATATAGACATGACAAGCTGGCATGTTTATGTTGTCTTACTGGCATGTTGCCACATAATAGCAAAGTGAGTAAATTTGTCATGTCTACATAATCGTGTCATCAAATTGTTCTCTTTTTGTTGCAGTACATGGCGTCGATTTCATCACATAGTCAATACAAACATCTCATATCGATGGCAGCCTGGTACTTCTGTACAGGCATATTTGCTGATGGATTTTTCTGAAGAAAAAACAACAAAAAACAACAACAAAAAACAGCCATTAAAACCATTATCGCTTAATGTCATAGGGTTTTTCACGGATTCAATACTGAAGCCGTGCGATATGTGGAGACAAAGCATGAATGGGTTTAGCTTTCAATTCATGATTTGATACAACTTTTGAAAGTGATAATTTCCTCTCCTTGGGTATTTTTCATATCTCTTGCTCAGTCACATTTGACAGTTTTGTCGGTATTAAGGTAAATGCATCAAGTTATAGACATTACTGCTTGCCATTCCGCCAGAAAAGACCCCATATCAAGGCTCAGGATGTAAGAGAGCTCACTTTACAAAACTAGTATATAACATTTTTGTTTTCATGAAAATGACTGATTTTTAGATGAACGCGCTTCATTTTATTTGGGAGTTTCTGTAAAGGTCACAGTATGCAAAATAAAAGAAACGTTTTCTTTAGGTTGAAGAAGCTTTTACTTTTAACAATACTTTTGTGAAAGATGACTTCACTCATATGAAATTTTGAATATTTAAAGAAAGAAATTTGTTGATGTAATATTAAAACACCTTTGTTATGAAACTTTGCACTGAATACATCGATACCTAGTCAGCCGTAATGAAATGTTTTAGAGAACATCTGTCAAAACAGCCAGTTTGAATGTAAAAATTAAGCTGTCGTCCTCATGACAAGATGTTTCTATTTCACAACTAATCAAGACAACGTCTTTAACCACAAGAAAACGAGTTACCAATAGCATTTTGTTGATATGTTTATGTAAACATGAGGGCAAAGTTACATAGGTTGTTATATTGTGGCAACATGTCAGTAAGAAATCATGCAGATTACATATACACCATAGATATATTGTATGTATTCATTACGAAAACATTTACATAGGGTTTTTAATATTTCCATAGTTTTCTAACATTTTTAAAATGATGCAAGGTACATTTAAACTTGTAAGTAGTTAGTATAATACAGTATAGCACAGTATAGCATAGTGTAGTGTAATGTAATGTAGTGTAGCGTAGTGTAATATAGTGTAGTGTAGTGTAATGTAGTGTAGTGTATTGTAGTTTAGTGTTGTGTAGTGTAATGTATTGTATTGTATTGTATTGTATTGTAGTGTAGTGTAGTGTAGTGTAGTGTATTGAAGTGTGGTGTGATGTGGTGTGGTGTGGCGTGGCGTGGCGTGGCATGGTGAGGTATAGTGTAGTGTGGTGTGCTGTGGTGTAATGTAATGTATTTTAGTGTAGTGTAGTGTAGTATAGTGTAGTGTAGTGTGGTGTAGTGTGGTGTAGTGTAGTGTAGTAAAGTGTATTGTAGTGTGGTGTGGTGTAGTGTAGTGTAGTGTGGTGTGGTGTAGATTATCAACATATAGCATAGTATAGTATAGTATAGTATAGTATAGTACAGTATAGTATAGTATAGTATAGTATAGCATAGTATAGTATAGCATAGCATAGTATAGTATAGTATAGTATAGTATAGTATAGTATAGTATAGTATAGTATAGTATAGTATAGCATAGCATAGTGTAGTATAGTATAGTATAGTATAGTATAGTATAGTATAGTATAGTATAGTATAGTATAGTATAGTGTAGTGTAGTGTAGTATAGTATAGTATAGCATAGCATAGCATAGTAAAGTATAGTATAGTATAGTATAGTGTAGTGTAGTGTAGTGTAGTGTAGTATAGTATAGTATAGTGTAGTGTAGTATAGTATAGTATAGTATAGTATAGTATAGTATAGTACAGCGTGGCGTGGCGTGGCGTGGCGTGGCGTATTGTGTGGTGTGGTGTGGTGTGGTGTGGTGTGGCTTGGCGTGGCGTGGCGTGGCGTGGCATGGCATGGCATGGCATGGCATGGCATGGCATGGCATAGCATAGCATAACATAGTATAGTATAGTTTAATACAGAAGTTGGTCTGATGCTAGCAATCGTTTTGGTTGAATGAAATTACGGGTGAAAGATTTGGCGTTTAACTAAATCTGCATACATGTAGTTGAGATAATCCAATAATCCCAATGACCTAGGTTCGAAAAAGGAAGATATAGCGTCGTAATAATAAAACATCCTTTCATCAGGCTAATATAAATGAATTCCACAGATATTCTATATCAGGACATAAAAAGCACGTATACAATATTGTTTTATTTTAATATTTGGCTGATTTGCAGAGATTGTTGATTTCATTTGGTATTATCTTTATTAATAACATTCACATTGATTTCGCATCAAAGACTGCAATAGCATTAGTCGAGTTGCGGCGCTTATTTGACATATTTGCACTAGAAAAGGATAATTATTTGTACCTTAATAAAATTTTTAAACCTATCATATGACTTTCAAACAGACAAAAGACGTACATAACCTCTTGATAGTTTGTATGGTTAAATTAGCCCACATGTCATAAACTGCTGAAAAAGACGTTTATTTTACTGCTTAAAGGGAAGCAGGCAATACGAAAAAGTGAGAAGGATCGATGAATACGTTTTCCATTAAATCGGAATTATCTTGTCTTTATTGAAATTTAAAAAATTGGTGATTTCATTACACCTTGAAAATTACTTTTTGAGACATAAATGCAGAAAATTATTTCTTGTTACGGACATATATTTTGCGAAAACGTAAAGGACTTGATAAAGACGTCAAGACCGTAAGTAAGCGTACACTATTAATATGTTTTCATTTTTCAAGACAAAATATTTCAATTTTGTTAGAAAACAGTTTATTTTGAATATTATAAATATAATTATTTATCACGTGATCACACGTTTGACTCATGACACCTATGCCAATGTGTGGCGAATAGGAATGTTGCGAAAGATATTTATTCTAAATGCATCTTTTAGAAAAGTGTTGGATGCTAATAAAGGAGTCATTTTTTAGTTATTGACTAATGTATGTTAATGCATGCATTCCGTTGTCAGACTGCACATCATTCTAAGATTTTGAGGAGACAAAATATTTTTGTTTGAAGTTTACGCAATTTCCTGTTTACTGGCGCTCTCTTTTGTTATCCCACTTAAACATTCCTGCTTTTTATATCAATAGTGTTGCATGTAAATTGTAGGCTTCCGTGTCAACACTTAATTTTTATGTCAGTAGTGTAGCATGTAAATTGTTGGCTTCAGTGTCAACACTTCCTTTTTATATCAATAGTGTAGCATGTAAATTGTAGACTTCAGTGTCAACACTTCCTTTTTATGTCAATAGTGTAGCATGTAAATTGTAGGCTTCAGTGTCCACACTCCTTTTATATCAGTAGTGTAGCATTTAAATTGTAGACTTCAGTGTCAACACTTCCTTTTTATGTCAATAGTGTAGCATGTAAATTGTAGGCTTCAGTGTCCACACTCCTTTTATATCAGTAGTGTAGCATGTAAATTGTAGGCTTCAGTGTCCACACTCCTTTTATATCAGTAGTGTAGCATCTAAATTGTAGGCCTGAGTGTCAACACTTCCTTTTTATATCAATAGTGTAGCATGTAAATTGTAGACTTCAGTGTCAACACTTCCTTTTTATATCAGTAGTGTAGCATTTAAATTGTAGGCTTCAGTGTCCACACTCCTTTTATATCAGTAGTGTAGCATTTAAATTGTAGACTTCAGTGTCAACACTTCCTTTTTATGTCAATAGTGTAGCATGTAAATTGTAGGCTTCAGTGTCCACACTCCTTTTATATCAGTAGTGTAGCATTTAAATTGTAGGCTTCAGTGTCCACACTCCTTTTATATCAGTAGTGTAGCATTTAAATTGTAGGCTTCAGTGTCCACACTCCTTTTATATCAGTAGTGTAGCATTTAAATTGTAGGCTTCAGTGTCCACACTCCTTTTATATCAGTAGTGTAGCATTTAAATTGTAGGCTTCAGTGTCCACACTCCTTTTATATCAGTAGTGTAGCATTTAAATTGTAGGCTTCAGTGTCCACACTCCTTTTATATCAGTAGTGTAGCATCTAAATTGTAGGCTTCAGTGTCAATACTTCCTTTTTATCAACACTCTCTCTGACGTCAGCACAATATCAATTTTAGTTAGTTTCTTTATTACAACTTATAGAAAAATTAACATACACATATCAGTTTCATCTACTATAAGCTATTCAAAATTTGACTTTATGGAGGGAGGGTAGGCTGCGAATTATTTTTAAAGTTTTTGTCATAACTCGGTATCAGAACATACAATTGTTGGTTGCTGTCATATTTGCTGTATACCATGGTACGAATCGCGTTATGTTTAGAAATTCCTAGGGATACCGTGGTACGAATCGCGTTATGTTTAGAAATACTCCGGGACACCGTGGTACGAATCGTGGTATGATTCGAAATACCTCGGGATACCGTGGTACAAATATTTTCGTGATACTATGATATAATACTAAGCATTTCTTTGCAGCCAAATATATTGTTGACATTTCTGATCAGAATCAGATTCACGGCGCTAAAGGCTAACACCCTTTATGTCATTCAATATGTTTAAATAACATTATCTAGTGCTAAAAGGTTGTAGAGTTTCGTTATATTCAATATGATTGAATAATGTCATATGGTGCTTAAAGAATGTAGAGTTTTTATAACATTCAATATGATTTAATACTGTTTGCATGGTGCTAAAACACTAGAGAGTTCGTCTGATTTAATATGCCTGAATACAGTTATATGGAATACTAAAAGTTTGTTGAGCATTTATACCACTCAGTACGATTAAATACTGTTATAGGGTGCTGAATGAGTGAATATATTTTGTTTCATTGAATACGCTTAAATACTGGAATATGTTGCTAAAAGAGTGTAGAGTTTTTGTTTCATTGAATATGCATAAGTACTGGCATATGGAGTGCTAGAGAAGTGTAAAGGTTTTGTTTCTTTGCATATAAATAAATACTGGTATTTGGAGTACTAGAAGAGTGAAAAGTTTTTGTTGCATTGAATATGCACAACTACTGGTATATGGAGTGCTAAAACAGTGTAGTGTTTGTTTCATTGAATATGCTTAAATGAAATACTGATATATGGTGGTCAGTGAGTGAAGATATTTTGTATCATTGAATATGCATAACTTCTGAAATATGGAGTGCTAGAAGAGTATAGAGTTTTTGTTTAATTGAATATGCATAATTACTGGTATATGGAGTGCTAAAAGAGTGTAGAGATTGGTTTCATTGAATATGCTTAAATACTGGTATATGGTGCTAAAAAAGTGTATAATTTTTGTTTGATTGAATATACTTAAATACTGGTATATTTTTCTAAAAGAGTATAGAGTTTTTGTTTAATTGGACATGCATAATTACTGGTATATGGAGTGCTAAATTAGTGTAGAGTTTTTGTTTCATTGAATATGCATTACTGGTATATGGAGTCCTAAAATAGTGTAGAGTTTTTGTTTCACTGGATATGCATAATTACTGACATATGGAGTGCAAAAAGACTGTAGAATTGGAGTGTAGAATTTTTGTTTCATTGGATATGCTTAAATACTAGTATATTTTTCTAAAGGAGTGTAGAGTTTTTGTTTAATTGAATATGCATAATTACTGGCATATGGAGTGCTAAAATAGTGTAGAGTTTTTGTTTCATCGTATATGCTTAAATACTGGTATATAGAGTGTTAAAAGAGTGTAGAGTTTTTGTTTTATTGGATGTGCTTAAATACAGGTAAATGGGGCTGAAAGATTGTAGATATTTTGTTTCAATGAAGATGCGTCAATACTTGTATATGTATATAACTTTTTGCTTCTTTAAACCTGTCAATAAATGTAGTGTCAATCCATAGACAAAATGCAATATTCTATATACCGATATGACGCTACGCATATAACGCGCCAGACATCTGCACAGAACATAGACAAATGTCAGTGACGTAAAAATGTCGTAGAATGAGAAGCGATTTTGCTACGAGCAAAGACCATACAATAAAATCCGGGCTCTCTCCGACTAATATCAAGACAGACTTGGATAATGTGTATGGATGTTATCCTCTCTAATATCATACATTTTCGTTATGGTTTTATCCGGGCTCTCTCTGACTAATATCAAGACCGACTTGGATAATGTGTATCGATGTTATCCTCTCTAATATCATACATTTTCGATATGATTTTATCCGGGCTGTCTCTGACTAATATCAAGACCGACTTGGATAATGCATATGGATGTTATCCTCTCTGATATAATATATTTTCGATATGGTTTTATCGGTTAAAGATGGGTGAAAGATGACTGACGTTCTGGAAAGAAAGAAAAACAGTAGCTGGAGAGCGAGCCGTGCGTGGCTGTTGTGAAGGGGACAATTGATAAGGATGCTCAATATATAGCTGGGGATATTTCTGTTCTCACTTGCACTAATTTGTAAGTTGTTTGTTTTTAAATGTCTTGAAGAATCATTTGAATTCCAAAAAGGTTTGTGCAAGATGGGTCTAGCATTTGTTAAAGGATGATGAAAAACAGACCCGGATTTTAAATCGCCAAACAGCAACTAGCCAAATATGAAAAGGGTGACCAGAGACGTTGGAACGAGATTAGAACTGGTGATGAACATGAATTTACCTTTTTGAACTCGACGCAAGAGAAACTTGAAGTTTTGGAGTGGGGAAAACGAGCAGAGACAACAACTCTGTCGATCTGTTCGGACTATCAAGAAAGTTGTATGCGCATTATAATTCGATGCAAAAAACTGATAATCGAGGCACACGTGCGAACAATCCGTTCAGGCACCAGTACCTGATGTATCCACCTACACATTGACACCAAATCCGACAGACTTCCTGAAGAAACACTGACTCCTAACGTTGCCACATATTTCATACTGCAACGAATCAGCTTCAAGTCATCTTTTGGCTGAATGTCATCATCAAAGAATCGCCGATGTTACACGATTTAAGCCGCCATGTGGTTGTTAGTGTAGTTTTCCAGTGCATGAGAAACGTACCAGAAAGTGATTAGAAAATGGCAGGTAAAACTGGTCCATGTAACTCAGAAAGTGAGTTGATGTCCGTGGAGAGCACTTTGTTATACAGCGCACTAATGTTCAGAGCTTTTTAAATACCCCATCGTAGAGTGTGAATTTATCTGATTGCTGGTTTCCATAAAAGTGATGCGGTCACTATGTCCCAGTTAAATACGACTAATTGCTCAATATATTTACATATTTGTCCTGAAAATGAAGTCAGTGCTCTACCGTCTATGAAAATCCTCTCACATCAGAAGCGTGTAGAAAAATTATTATCCATAAAAGCATAGCAGTCATCAATTTTAAATACGATGCGATATATAACGCAAACGGCGTTGGGTCATTTCGTGTCTACACTTTTAAAATCACAATCACATAGGAAAAGAGAACAGAAAGTTGGAGATTTTCAAACTTGACTATTCTGGATAGTCAAAACGTTGTCGCTGAAAAGAGCAACCTTTCGAAAGGCCTCTATTTTTGTTCTGTACATGTTATCACAAACTATTACAGAGAATTGTATTCAGAGATTCTCTCTCTCTCTCTCTCTCTTTCTCTCTCTCTCTCTCTCTCTCTCTCTCTCTCTCTCTCTCTCTCTCAGGCACAGGAATAGCAGCCAGTGCAATATGACTTCATGAAGACATTTATGATTCGCTAAATAGTAATATTACTGGAGGAGACAAATTTATATCTAGAGATAAGCATGTGTTTTATCGGCGGCCCATACCATAGATCACCCAAAACCCAGATAGATCATGCATATAGTCTCATCTCTAAATGCCAAATGATGCTGGCTTCGTGTCACGTGATTAGGAGGCTGGCGTGTTGGGCAACACTAAGTCTGAAATTTTGTTTCAATATTAGGACTCTTGACGCCATTGGCCGCATACATATATTAAACTTATTTTAGAGTGAGAGTCTAGTAGAAAAAAAGATTTCTAATCAGGGAAATCTACGGAACAAGATACAAGAGAATTATATCCAGATAATTGTCACTGGCGAGATTTATGTCAAGTCCACATAAAGATATGCCCAACTCTTCCCTTTTGCCGATTTAAGGTATTGACAAATAAATTTTGAAGCGATCTGGTTGTACGAAGAAAAAAGAAAAATATTAAAATGTACAATTTTTTTTAAAGTTCAAAATGGACATTGGACAGCAGGTGAAAAGAAAGAAGATATTTAGGTCAAAAGTTGAGCATAAAGTGAAGGCAAGATGTAGCCATTAAAATGGCACCTAACGTCGTCACCAATAATATTATGACGTCATATAAAGGTTAGGAGTAATTACCGAGTCATCTGAATCAATTTTAAACCAAGTTCACAACACTATTCTGCGGTTTAGTAAAAATATTTTAAAGAAAATCATTGATGCTCATTTCAAGGCTTGCAAAAACTAGTAATTATTTGACTGGTTTTATAGTTTTCGTCTGAAATGGTCCTCGTGCAAGATCATCTATATGCGAAGTGAAATGATTTCACACAAATGATTCCACGCATCCGATAAATACTTAATCTGATAATTCCACACACACGACACATACTTGATCTGATGATTCCACATAAACGACGCATACTTGAGCTGATGATTCCACACACACTACACATACTTGATCTGATGATTCCAGACAAATGACAAATACTTGATCTGATGATTCCACACAAATGACAAATACTTGATCTGATGATTCCACACAAACGACAAAAATACTTGTTCTGATGATTCCACACACACGACACATATTTGATCTGATGATTCCACACAAATGACAAATACTTGATCTGATGATTCCACACAAACGATACATACTTGATCTGATGCCTTTATATCGTATATATGAAGTAAAAATGTTGTGTTATTTACTGTCTTACGGACATAAATTGTTGAATTCAAGAAGAAGGGCAGAAAGACAAACCCTAACCTAAAAACGTTAAAAGGTGTGCGAATATTTATTGTTGGAAGCTTTGCAAGAAAAGAATTCAATGTATACTCGTTGATAAAGGAATCCATCAACACTTTGTGGTTTTCAAAACAGAGACATTTTCAATTTTATTATTGTTGTTGCTAACATTTATATGCTATAGTAAAATAACTCCAAGATATTCTTTTGAAAAAAAATATGTTGTTTTTAGCAAAGCCAAAAACACGGTATTGTCACCCGTCTGTAACTGACGACCCATATGATGCACCACAACACGATTTCAGTACAACATTGCTAACATGTAGTAAAAGTCAATTATAGAGGAATGCATTTATATCTGTCTTAAAGGTATATATCTAAAACGAAAACAAGGTGCATATAACTGCCATTTTAAGGCACAAAATAGGATTCCATAGATTCTTTTTGGAAATAGCTTCTTTGGTTTGTTGTTTGAAAAAAATAAAGTTCTGTAATCAGTAATAAAAAGTTGTCTAAAGACTTAACTTTGTAAACACATAATTATGCCAGTCATTTTCTAGGCATTTGACCTTTATGGTTTACTATGGCAATGAGAAGATTCTCGAAGGTACAGTATTACGATTATAACTTGGTCTAAACTTCATATAATTGTAATTCGGATCCTTGATATTCTGCGTGTGAGGCAAAAATCTTCCGTCTGAATTCTTCCAACTGATTATTTGTTTTTGTTTGAATTTTAATTTCAGATTACTTCTTCCTCTAAAGAACATGGTAATCGACATAATCGTGAATTGTGTTATGTCTGTTTTGTCAAATCTTGACAATTGCCACACATTTACATGCTGTGAACATACGAGTTCGGGTCAGTCAATAATACCTATACGAGTTGGGGTCAGTCAATAATACCTATACGAGTTGGGGTCAATCAATAATACCTATACGAGTTGGGGTCAATCAATAATACCTATACGAGTTGGGGTCAGTCAATAATACATATACGAGTTGGGGTCAATCAATAATACCTATACGAGTTGGGGTCAGTCAATAATACCTATACGAGTTGGGGTCAGTCAATAATACCTATACGAGTTGGGGTCAATCAATAATACCTATACGAGTTAGGGTCAATCAATAAAACCTATACGAGTTGGGGCCAATCAGTAATACCTATACGAGTTGGGGTCAATCAATAATACCTATACGAGTTGGGGTCAGTCAATAATACCTATACGAGTTGGGGTCAATCAATAATACCTATACGAGTTGGGGTCAATCAATAATACCTATACGAGTTGGGGTCAGTCAATAATACATATACGAGCTGGGGTCAATCAATAATACCTATACGAGTTGGGGTCAATCAATAATACCTATACGAGTTGGGGTCAGTCAATAATACCTATACGAGTTGGGGTCAATCAATAATACCTATACGAGTTGGGGTCAATTAGTAATACCTATACGAGCTGGGGTCAATCAATAATACCTATACAAGTTGGGATCAATCAGTAATACCTATACGAGTTGGGGTCAATCAATAAAACCTATACGAGTTGGGATCAATCAGTAATACCTATGCCAGTTGGGGTCAATCAATAATATCTATACGAGTTGGGGTCAATCAATAATACCTATACGAGCTGGGGTCAATCAATAATACCTATACGAGTTGGGGTCAATCAATAATACATATACGAGTTGGGGTCAATCAATAATACCTATACGAGTTGGGGTCAATCAATAATACCTATACGAGTTGGGGTCAATCAATAATACCTATACGAGTTGGGGTCAGTCAATAATACCTATACGAGTTGGGGTCAATCAATAATACCTATACGAGTTGGGGTCAATCAATAATACCTATACGAGTTGGGTCAGTCAATAATACATATACGAGTTGGGGTCAATCAATAATACCTATACGAGTTGGGGTCAGTCAATAATACCTATACGAGTTGGGGTCAATCAATAATACCTATACGAGTTGGGGTCAATTAGCAATACCTATACGAGCTGGGGTCAATCAATAATACCTATACAAGTTGGGACCAATCAGTAATACCTATGCGAGTTGGGGTCAATCAATAAAACCTATACGAGTTGGGGTCAATCAATAATACCTATACGAGTTGGGGTCAATCAATAATACCTATACGAGTTGGGGTCAATCAGTAATACCTATACGAGTTGGGGTCAATCAATAATACCTATACGAGTTGGGGTCAATCAATAATACCTATACGAGTTGTGGTCAATCAATAATACCTATACGAGTTGGGGTCAATCAATAATACCTATACGAGTTGGGGTCAATCAATAATACCTATACGAGTTGGGGTCAATCAATAATACCTATACGAGTTGGGGTCAATCAATAATACCTATACGAGTTGGGGTCAGTCAATAATACCTATACGAGTTGGGGTCAATCAATAATACCTATACGAGTTGGGGTCAGTCAATAATACCTATACGAGTTGGGGTCAGTCAATGATACCTATACGAGTTGGGGTCAATCAATAATACCTATACGAGTTGGGGTCAGTCAATAATACCTATACGAGTTGGGGTCAATCAATAATACCTATACGAGTTGGGGTCAATCAGTAATACCTATACGAGTTGGGGTCAATCAATAATACCTATACGAGTTGGGGTCAATCAATAATACCTATACAAGTTGGGATCAATCAGTAATACCTATGCGAGTTGGGGTCAATCAATAATACCTATACGAGTTGGGATCAATCAGTAATACCTATGTGAGTTGGGGTCAATCAATAATACCTATACGAGTTGGGGTCAATCAATAATACCTATACGAGTTGGGGTCAGTGAATAATACCTATACGAGTTGGGGTCAATCAATAATACCTATACGAGTTGGGGTCAATCAATAATACCTATACGAGTTGGGGTCAATCAATAATACCTATACGAGTTGGGTCAGTCAATAATACCTATACGAGTTGGGGTCAGTCAATAATACCTATACGAGTTGGGGTCAGTCAATAATACCTATACGAGTTGGGGTCAATCTATAATACCTATACGAGTTGGGGTCAATCAATAATACCTATACGAGTTGGGGTCAGTCAATAATACCTATACGAGTTGGGGTCAGTCAATAATACCTATACGAGTTGGGGTCAATCAATAATACCTATACGAGTTGGGGTCAATCAATAATACCTATACGAGTTGGGGTCAATCAATACAACCTATACGAGTTGGGGTCAATCAATAATACCTATACGAGTTGGGTCAATCAATAATACCTATACGAGTTGGGGTCAGTCAATAATACCTATACGAGTTGGGGTCAATCAATACAACCTATACGAGTTGGGGTCAATCAATAATACCTATACGAGTTGGGGTCAGTCAATAATACCTATGGCCACTGAAACGACTGTGAGCTTAATATATGTTTATAAATCGTTCCTGGTGTTTATTTGCCGCTACTTGCATTTTCTGCAAATACATTCTCAGCTTAACAATACCAATATGAAAACTTTAAATTTGTGTAGCATTTATTAGACGGAAGCAAGGTATACTGTTAGATCAAGTCAGTTTTTGTCCAGTATTTGTCGGCAAAAAATCTTTGTTATTTATTAAAGATCTTTCAGAATCATAAACTATTTGATGTCGTTGAATCGAATAGATTACTGAAATAGTCAGTGACACTATATAGTTTAATATTTTGTTGACACGTGCTTGGTCTTCTCGATGTAACTGTTTGCCCATATAGTCTACACTTTTTCTGATAATACTACAAGTCACGTGTCTTATTTGCATACCTGAAAAAAAATACAAATTACCCTATTTAGAGTATATATTTGAACAATTACTGGCTTACTACCATCTCAAACGAATCACATGCTATGGAGATATCATTGTATGTAGATAGCTTAGAATATTATTTATGCTAAAAACATTTCATCGTATAATCGATATCGAAATGTAACTTGGATCCACGAGCCAATATAAATAAAGGAAATGATTAAATAGTGAAGTAAAATTATGTGGTGTATTACGAAACTCATTCAAAATGATCAGACAAGTATCCGTAGTGTGCAAAAGTTAGACTCTGCACTGGGGTGATATGTAAGAATGACTAATGTTTTTGTAACCATCTTAATTTTCTCTGTCGTAAGCTGCACAATAGTGGAATGTTTTCGCAATATTTTGAGTTTAATGAATATGTCTTTCGGGGACTGTCATCTGTCCTAAAATTGGTCCGTCCGTCCGTCTGTCAGACACGCAAAATGTTTCTTGATTAAACATTTTATTATTGAAGTCTTAAATCGGAGTTATGCCATTCCAAAACATTCAAATGTACTAGGTAGTTTTCATTAATTGTTTACTCTTCATTTCTACCAAATATCTTGTGACTTTTTAAAAGTAAATCTTGAATTTGCTACGTACTAAAGATATTTTAAAGTCGTTATAACAGATTTAAATATGTTATCATTCATTATTTTTTATTTGTGGGGACAACACTTAACAGACATTCAACTCCGAAAGCACATTTTGAAGTTAATTTTTTTTGGTGGTCTAGTAGAATTATCATATAAATGCAGACTACAATAATTTGCATCTTCGTTAGTAATACACACACACACACACACACACACACACACACACACACACACACACACACACACACACACACACACACTGATGATTCGGTCTAAATTATGTCCCAGTTTATTAGCGATGCTTCTTTTACATAGCTGAGATCAATATTCTTGAAGTAAGGGGTAAAAGTGAAATTATTTATAATTTTGTCAAATATTATATTATAAAAGTGGAATTTCCAGATAATTTATTAAACATTGAACTTGAACCTCCTAAGCAGCAATTTTCGTAAGTTTTTTTTTGTTACACCATGTTAAAATAGGTAGGTAGGATTTGCATTGCATTGTGATTATGACGAATCGGTGTACCTTCGTTATTACTTGTCAGTGCTTGAAAATAAAAACATAATTATAAGAAAGATCACGTTTATCCAAGACTGGAAACAAGATTTTACGTTTGCGAATGTGAAATAAAAGTACTGATATCTTTCATTCTAATTTCATGGATAGAAAAGTCTTAAACCTAAAAGTTACTGCAAATGTATTTAATTGCGAAAAGTTACAAAATATTCTGATTTTTTAAAACAAATGCCCAAATCAGTTTTTTGCCAGTAAATGTGTAAACCCTAGTGATCAGCCCAGCCCTATATTAATATAGCACAAGCAAACAAACGTCAAAGTCTTTTTGGTTCTGTCAATGTCTGAAGTGAAAATTTGCTTTATTGTATGGCTGTTCCTTCAATAATGTCTCATTATTTGGTTGGAATGCCGATCTCAGTCTGAATCAGACTGAATCCTAGTTTTTATTTGTTAAACATGTAAATACATCGTGCAATTATTCTAGGGTATTGCTCCTCTCATTCGTTAGGGTAAATGAACACTGGACCATAAAAACAATTAAGAATGGGTAAGGTTTCGTTGGTAATATTGTTAATGGCTACGGAATACAATCTATTTGCAGTACATAAAATCTTTTTCTATTATCTTAAGTTTCAGTCTCAGAAATATGGTTAGAAACTAATAAGGCCTGAAAATTGGAAAAATATATATTGTAAAACACCAGAGGGAGCTAAATAACAATGACTTTAATGCAATGACAAATGATTAGGATTGATTTGAAAAATGCAATGACTTGGAAATAAAACGTCACGGTTTAAGTCACATCACATTGGCTTATTTAGCAGTACTTACAAAGTCATTATCTATTTAATTAATGGTCAAACTGGCCACAAAATATTTAAAACTATTTCTGAAATATAGACACTTTCTGAATGTTGTTTTAAATTAGGTTTGTGCTTACCTTCACATATGTACCTGGAAATATTATTGATAGTTAATAGTGACAGAGAAATATTTGGCATTCTCTTTATCTTCTTTTAAAGCTTAATAATAATAATAATAATAATAATAATAATAATAATAATAATAATAATAATAATAATTTAAGAAGGAACAGGCTGAAAACGAGAAAGATAAATTTGATCGTGATTATAATAATGGCGAGCACATCTGTAACAATAATACTGAAAGTTTTGATAGCAATGGAAAACATGAATTAAGTGGGTGTACAATGATTCACATGAAAGTCAACCAAAACATGTATTGAAGTTTCGTTAATATGTCAGATATGGGGTCATTGTACCTTCAAACTCATTTGCTATCATAAAACAAACCAGCTGATGGACAATTCTGATGGCAGCTGGAGATTCTTACATTTACAGTTTCATATTGTACCTGAACAAACAGCTTTTCATTATCTCACAATCACGGGGGGGGGGGAGCTTGAGAGATCAGTCACCAATACACATGATAAGAATTGTTCCATGATTAAACGTTATATAAGAGGTATATCTAATAAAAACTTGCAACCTCATAATGGTTATTATAATTTTTGCTTTGAAAGTATGTAAAATAAAACCAACCACAAGAAAAATAAAATAAAATAAATCAGTTAAAAAAATCAATCCTACCTCAGTCCCCAGGCTTGTAGAGAGCGTAGACTTGCTGCCCATTCTAGCGGCCAATCCATGTTTCAACTTTGCCGACTAACTCTTGAAGAAATGAATTATTTCAGAATGTTAGCTAATTTTGTTGTCGAGTTGAAGGTGTAACCAGTTATAGGTTTGTCGAAGGACACATCTCTCTAAGTGAGGTCGGAGACGCTTTGCTACGTTTGGAGACACGAGCCTCAAGTGTCGAGTCGTTTGATAGGGCAATTTACCGACGAAAGCTCTGCCTGTGAAACGAAGCTTTAGTAATGACCCATATCATTTATGGCATGTTCCATCGCGCGCGTGACTGCTTCAAATTCATTTACAGTATTATATATGCGGAGTTAGTTTTTGTTACTAAAGACTAAGGTATATTCTCTAATTCATAGATAGGAGAAAAGCCTCGTTCCAAAGTCACTGCAGGAAAGTCTACTTTGTTCAAGTATATGTTGCTTTGGGTTCGAGAATCTGAGAGGGCGCTGTGGTGATTTGCATCATTGCAGTTTGAGGCACATACGCGATGTGCAATGGGAGGTGTTGATTTCTTTGTGGATGGTTTTCTTTCTTCGTGTATTTTTGGTCGCTGAATCTCATAAATTTGTCATTTGAGCTAGAAATATATTTTAATGAATATATCAATAACAACTCGGGAGATGTCTCAATTAAGACGCCCGTTAGCAACCACTTTGGAGGGAGGAAACTGCTTTTAAATCCGAGGGCGGAGATGTCTTTCGTGATCCAAGTCGTTGCAGGCTTCAATTATACGTGCTGCGTTAATTAGGTCCCACCATATGCTGTCGCTGCTGGTGACAAAATTCGCTATAACTGAAATTGTCCGATGAATTACGGGGAGTTCCGATTAGGTAAAAAATCAGAGTAAAGAAGAGGATCTAAAGATTTTCTTGAATTCTGACGCGTCATCAAAATCCGCCAGCCACAAATGAAAGGAAGTGAAAATGGACACTAGCTACATACAGTGAAAGGAGATAGAGTATTATAAATTATATATGTAAATCATCTGAGATTTTATATATATATATATATATATATATATATATATATATATATATATATATATATATATATATATATATATATATATATATAAAACGGACAATAAAAATAATGAAATTTTGATAATTAGATATACAAAATAGCCGAAAATGACAATACCATTTTATATTTACTATTTAGAGCCCAAAAATGCAAGAATAGCAAACTAAGACCCCCACAAAATACAAACAAAATTTCCCCCAGTATCTGCTGCGTTTGAAAACCAAACAAGAAAGCAACATATATTTTCTTTGGCTTCATTCTCTGAAAGTTTGCCTGGGTAGAGATTAGAAACTAAGACCGCCCAATCAATATAAAATTGTCTCAAATCGGTGTTCAAACCACTTGGATAAAAAACAGTTGATTTAATTATAAGTCTCGAATAATTCCCAGCAAATAGACATAGCGTGGTAACAAAACCGTGCGGATTTATTGAAATCACGACAAAAGATCGTAGGACAAATGCTAATATTAAATCCACTACTAATACAAATAAATAAATAAATAAATAAATAAATAAATAAATAAATAAAAATATAAATAAATAAATAAATAAATAAATAAATAAATAAATAAATAATAAGTACATTTGTTCATCAAATTATCCTAGAATCTAACCTTGATAACGAAGACAAAAGGGAATATAGATTGGTTGATATTAAAGCTGATCGATAGATAGACGGATAAATAGACGGATAGATAGACGGATAAATAGACGGATAGATAGACGAATAAATAGATTCAACGAAGATGGACGGAAAACAATATATATGGTTTGTCAAGCGCACAGAACGCTTGATTTCATTCCCGGTAATTTTTACTTCACTTCTAATTAAGTGAAATGTATTATTTTTTGTTGTTTAATTTCATATTCTAGAAATTTCGTTTATAATTTATGCTAGTAAATGGTTTCTTTTCATGTAGAATAATATTTGTTATGTAAAGAAACAAACAAAAATTCCGTCAAATTCTGTTGATCCCTAATTTGTGAAATCTATAATAATATAATTGCAGTTTATATATTATGTTGTAGAAATGTTTTAATCGTCTTCTTGGAAAATAAGTTGGCGGGGAGCAATTTTGTGTAATCTTCTTTATTTTTCACGTTTTAAACAAAATATTGAAATATCTGAATTTAGTATGCACATTTTTACAACCGGCTTTTGAAATTTACATAACGGAATTTTCTTACTGTTCAAAGCTCAATCATTGTAATCAAAATTATTTGCAGAAAAATGAAATTATTCGCAAATATAAACATTATACAAATGTTCGATATATAATGTTCGCGCCTTAGGTGGTCTTAGTGATCCAAGTTTAAGATTATTGTACGTGAAAAAATGTATTTATTTTACATGCCCTGTCATCACTCTCTTTGTGTGAACTTAAGTGTCTTTGCATCTATGAATAACAATATAAAACAATTACGCTTTTATGCATGGGTATTAAAATTAAGAAAAGTAAATGAAGGTGAACTGTACTAACAATATGTCTAAACAAGTAAAGTTAGGTATTTGAAAATTTATGTTCGGTTATTGAAATAAATAACTGAACTTTTAAAAAACAATGTTTTTTTTTTCTTCTTCTTCTTTTGAGGTTTTCTCAATTTTAAATAACATAACCGAGTTCTATTTATATCCATCAATAGATCTCATGCGGAAACCATGTTTATGGTGTCGAATTGAAATCCATTACTAAAATGGGAGTATCAATATTGCATCCTTTAAAAAAACGGGTCCCTATTAATCTGCATCTTTGTAGCTACATCAAGGGTAACACATATTTATGCAAAGAAATTCACCCGTTTTATGTGAAGAAGATGAAATTAAAATATGTATACCGCCCCCAGAACATCACAAAAAACTATTTAGAAAAACACACCCACACACCCAAAAAAGTCATAACAAACCAATAAGTTATATGTTTTGAGATATTTTCCAAGAAACAACAGTGGTACATGAATATCGTGCACACTGTCGTACATTTTAACAAGTGGAGATTACCAATATTTAAAAATAACAATAGTAAATAAAGACCCTTTGTTGACGCTAATTAATTAGTCGTATTCAAGCTGATAAACTAACATTTGTGAAATGTTCCTTTTGTTAGTTTTCATGTGTACCAATACTTTTAAATAAAACAAATGCATATTTAGAATACAATTAAATAAACCAAAATAACACATTGATGCTTGTTGGTATGGTTGGGGGCGTGGTTGGCGATATTGATAGTTCGTGGGTTTTTTCGTGGGTTTGATGAAAAAAAGCGACAAACAAATGTCACTTCCAAGAAAACGTTGGATAAAATCAAACATTTTTTCAACCTGTATTTTAATTCTATGCCTATTTATGATGTTGGAAATGTTATACAATTATTTAACAAGTACAGTTGATATGATAATAACTACACACACGTCAAGGATGGTACAGTAAATTGTAACAGCTTGCATTCCCGCGTTGAGAGATAATCGTAAAATTGAGCCTTTTTGAGGTCAACGGAGTTCGCTGAAAATACGAAGAGCCGGGTCATTTAGTTCAAATCCACTTTCAAATACAAATGACACTGGTAATTACACTACATGGACTAAAATTAACCACATGCTCTGTCTTTAACCTGGGAAGACCTTTTCTTTCCGTTCCCTCATGAGAGAAATACATGGGCGCCAAAAACTAAAGGGGTGTTTCTTTCTGTCAAGAACTATTAGCATAAAAATACAAGGAGTCTTTACATCAGTGTGCTGACGTAGGTTTATGAATATTTAATGAAAGATTTGAGAGAGGAAAACATGCAGGCATATATATATGAAACGGTGTATATATTTCTGCAATAAATGTATTTGTTTATTTGACTTAACCATGTGGTGACAAAAACACGGCAGTGCTCCACATGCAAGTACAGAAAATATTTGAGTACCAAAAACGTATACGTTCATTAAAAAGACTTTGTTATAATTTATACCTATCATGCTTGTACTTTAAAATTTATATCTTTTTATTGAAGCATAATCACTGTCTGAGTTAAAACCGTTTCGGAAAATAATATTAAAAGAAGTAAAATTTCAATGTATGTGAGTCGCGTAAACCGATAAAAGTAATGAAGTTAACGCTGTTTATAACATTGTAGATCCTTGCATTACAGTGTTAGCTTGATACTGAATTACTACGAAGTCACGTAAATGACTGATGTACATAATGTATATTAGTTGTCAGTGAACATAAATTGGAGTCAATGAATCAAATAAATTTCTTCTAAAGTAAGATGAATTGATAAACTGTAAGAACTGCAACCAATGCCTCATAAATGAATTGACGTAATGTAAGAACTTCATTCAATGCATACTGTAGTAACTGCAATGTATCTCACAAAGTAACTGAATTGACATGGTACAATAACTGCAGTCAAGGTCACGCAGAGTTAAATAATTGTAATGTCACTCAAAGTGTAATAACTGCAGTCAGTGACATGCATAGTGTAATAACTGCAATGTTGCGCAGTTTAATACCTGCAGTCCATGTCACGCAGTGTAATAACTGCAAAGTCACGCAGAGTGTAATAACTGATGTCAATGTCACACAGAGCGTAATTACTGCAGTCCATGTCACGCAGAGTGTAGTAACTGCAGCCAATGTTACGCAAAGTGTAATAACTGCAGTCCATATCACGCAGAGTGTAATAATTGCAGTCAATGTCACGCAAAGAGTAGTAACTACAGTCCACGTCACGCAGAATGTAATAACTGCAACCCTGTCACGCGGAGTGCAATAATTGCAGCCAGTGTTACGCAAAGTGCAATAACTGCAGTCAATGTCACACAATAAAGAAGTTTTTAAGTAACTTATCAGACTATATGTTAATTAAATCATTTACATTAATATATACTCAACACGAATCTAGAATGATACCCAACAATTCAAATCAATAAGCTGTTCAATTTGAGCATGGTTTAAAAAATCTAATTGTATGCACACAAAAAAACCGCTTTATATATTCATGGACTTTCAAATGCATTTTTCTTTGTTGTTGTTGTCATTCATGACATAACAACACCTTGCAGGTTAAACTGCATTACCCAACGGCACGTTACGGTAGGCAATCCCGGCTGAGTAGATGGTGGGAATAGAAGAGAGGAAAATATATGATATATTTTCATCAGGAATACCGATAATAATCGACATGGATGTTCACTTCTCTTTCAAAGACATTGAGAATAATAATTGAGAAAAAAGTTTTATTCAGGTAAAATTTCATTATTTCATCAAATGATAAAAAAGCGCGTGGAGTACGATTTTTTTATCGCAAAAAATGAAATACTTCCATTTTGTGTTTTCATGGCGGAAAATTTAATAAATCTTTATTCATTGTTTTCTGTTTTTAATTAACATATACTAAATGTCTTTGAAATATCATACTATATCACCAATATCTTGCTTTGGTACCGAAAATAATCTAATCATATCAGCTTAGGATTCCGGTCGACAGCCATTGTGGGAAAGCCCAATTTGAGTCGAGAGTAAATGTTTAGATTGCCTTAAATGTATTGAAAGTTACTCTTCTAATAAAATACTGCCCTAAAAGTTCGTCTCCGACTTTATTGATTTCAATCTGGTTTATGTCAGTATTATCAGGAAAGTGAACAATGGATGAAGTGCAGGCATTGCACACCGTCGGACAAACGAACGTTATCTCAAGTGTTTGGATAAATTACAGAATTAAATACATTAAAAGGTCTACCTTAAGTTCTGGCATTAATTGACAGTTTCAAAAGCTATTTTGTCTATGTAAGTGAAATATATTTTCGATAACATGTTCAATTAGATGTTGCAAGTATTTATGTAAATCAACATTGCCCTCGTTTTCAAGAGGTCTCCAATACGTCCTGGATACTGCAACCTTTGACTGTCGACCCGTTTTGATGGGTAACAAATTTAGAGATCGAACTATCGCCGAGATAAAATTATGCAGACGATATGGGATAAGAGACGAGCCGCACAGACGGGTTATCTTGTCATTTTCACGCCTTGCCAAGTCTCGTGAAATCACATTGGCGTCTGTTCTATCGGTTTTGGTCGCAAAGAACATTTTCTGATGAGTCTTGATTCCATTTTAATGTCGTATAGGGATTATAAATCTAACATGAAAGGTTTTCACCCAAACACACCACTTGGTACTAAAAAGTGTCTTTTGATTTTTCTAGACAGCTGAAAAAGGAACATGACATGGAGTTTTGGCAGTCGCACATCAAAGAGTCCTTACACCAGACCTATGCGAATACCAAATATAATTAATGCAATACAAAACAAAGTTTCTTAACTGTAAGAAAGAACGCCTACCTACGAAAATGTCAACGGAACGAGCATCCTTTGACATGAAAGTCTCGCCTGATTATGCGTATTCTGGATAATTGATCCAACCTTTAAAGTAGAATTTGTCATGTAGTTTTGTTGATAAGGTAATGTGATGTGACAAATACAGTATATTACAATCTACGTGCCATTTAATGTTGGTAAATACTAAAAAATTGCAATCTACGTATCATTTAATGTTGGTAAATACTGTATATTACAATCTAAGTGTCATAAATTTTGACAAACACCGTATATTGCAATCTTCGTGTCACTGAGTGATGGTAAATACTGTCTATTGCAATCCATGTGTCATTTAATGTTGGTAAATGCTGTATATTACAATCTACGTGTCATTTAATGTTGGTAAATGCTGTATATTACAATCTACTTGTCATTAAATGTTGTTAAACAATGTCTATTGCAATCTACGTGTCATTTAGTGTTGGTAAATAATGTATATTACAATCTACGTGTCAATTAATGTTGGTAAACGTTGTCTATTGCAATCTACATGTCATTTAATGTTGGTAAATACTGTATATTACAATATACTGTCATTAAATGTTGGTAAATTCTGTATATTGCAATCTATGTGTCATTGAATGTTGGTAAATACTGTCTATTGCAATCTACGTGTCATTTAATGTTGGTAAATGCTGTATATTACAATCTACTTGTCATTAAATGTTGTTAAATAATGTCTATTGCAATCTACGTGTCATTTAATGTTGGTAAATAATGTATATTACAATCTACGTGTCAATTAATGTTAGTAAACGTTGTCTTTTGCAATCTACGTGGCATTTAATGTTGGTAAATACTGTATATTACAATCTACTGTCATTAAATGTTGGTAAATTCTGTATATTGCAATCTATGTGTCATTGAATGTTGGTAAATACTGTCTATTGCAATCTACGTGTCATTTAATGTTGGTAAATACTGTATAATGCAATCTACGTGTCATGTAATATTGGTAAATACTATATAATGCAATCTACTTGTGATTTAATGTTGGTAAATGCTGTATATTACAATCTACGTGTCATTAAATATTGGTAAATGCTGTTTATTGCGATCTCTGTGTCATTTAAGGTTGGTAAATACTGTATATGACAATCTACGTGTCATTGAATGCTGATAAACACTGTATATTGCAATCTACATGTCATTAAATGTTGGTAAACAATGTCTATTGCAATTCACGTGTCATTTAATGTTGGTAAATGCTGCATATTACAATCTACGTGTCATTACATGATGGTAGATGCAGACTACTGCAATCTACGTGTCATTTAATGTTGGTAAATACTGTATAATGCAATCTACGTGTTATTAAATATTGGTAAATACTGTATAATGCAATCTACGTGTGATTTAATGTTGGTAAATGCTGTATATTACAATCTACGTGTCATTTAATGTTGGTAAAAACTGTATATTACAATCTACGTGCCATTAAATGATGGTAAATGCTGTATATTACAATCTACGTGTCATTAAATGTCGGTAAATTCTGTATATTGCAATCTACATGTCATTTAATGTCGGTAAATTCTGTATATTACAATCTACATGTCATTAAATGTTGTTAAATACTCTATATTGCAATCTACTTGTCACTTAATATTGGTAAATGCTGTATATTGCAATATACGTGTCATGAAACGTTGCTAAATACTGTATATTGCAATTTACGTATCATTAAGTATTAGCAAATACTGTATATTGCAATCTACGTGTCATTTAATGTTGACAAATACTGTCTATTGCAATCTACGTGTCATTTAATGTTGCCAAATGCTGTATATGGCAATCTACGTATCATTTAATGTTGGTAAATGCGGTTTCATACAATTTCCGTGTCATTTAATGTTGATAAATACTGTATATTAAAATCTACTGTCATTTGTAAATACTGTATATTGCAATATATGTGTGATTTAATGTTGGTAAATGCTGTATATTACAATCTACGTATCATTAAATGTTGGTAAATACTGTATATTGCTATCTACATGTCATTAGATTTAGTAAATACTGTATATTGCAATTTACGTGTCATTAAATGTTGGTAAATACTATCTATTGCAATTTACGTGTCATTTAATGTTGGTAAATGCTGCATATTACAATCTACGTGTCATTACATCTTTGTAGATACATTCTACTGCAATCTACATGTCATTTAATGTTGGTGAATGCTGCATATTACAATCTACGTGTCATTAAATGTTGGTAAATACAGTCTACTGCAATATACAGGTCATTAAATGTTGGTAAATGCTGTATATTACAATCTACGTGTCATTAAATATTGTTGAATAATGTATATTGCAATCAACGTGTCATTTAATGTTGGTAAATGCTGTATATTACTATATACGTGTCATTAAATGTTGTTAAATACTGTACATTGCAATCTACTTGTCATTAAATGCTAAATATTGTATATTACAATCTACGTGTCATTAAATGTTGGTAAATACCAAAAAATTGCAATCTACGTGTCATCTAATGTTGGTAAATACTGTATATTACTATCTACGTGTCATTAAATGTTGGTAAATACTGTATATTGCACTCTACATGTCATTTAATGTCGGTAAATGCTGTATATTACAATCTACGTATTATTAAGTATTAGTAAATACTGTATATTGCAATCTACGTGTCATTTAATGTTGACAAATACTGTCTATTGCAATCTACGCGTCATTTATTGTTGGCAGATGCTGTGTATGGATATCTACGTGGCATTTAATGTTCGTAAATGCTGTATATTACAATCTACATGTCATTAAATGTTGGTAAATACTGTCTATTGCAATCCACGTGTATTTAATGTTGACAAATACTGTCTATTGCAATCTACGCGTCATTTATTGTTGGCAGATGCTGTGTATGACAATCTACGTGTCATTTAATGTTGGTAAACGCTGTATTTTGCAATCTACGTGTAAGATAATATTTGTAAATGTTGTATATTACAATCTATGTGTCATTAAATGTTGGTAAATACTGTCTATTGCTATCTACGTGTCATTTAATGTTGGTAAATACTGTCTATTGCAATCGACATGTCATTTAATGTTGGTAAATGTTGTATATTACAATCTACGTGTCATTAAATGTTGGTAAATACTGTCTATTACAATCTACGTGAAATTCAAAGTCGGTAAATACTGTCTATTGAAATCTACATGTCATTTAATGTAAGTAAATATGATATATTACAATCTAATTGTCATTGAATGTTGGTAAATATTGTATATTACAATATACATGTCATTAAATGTTGGTAAATACTGTCTATTGCAATCTCCGTGTCATTTAATGTTTGTAATTGCTGTATATTGCAATATACGTGTCATATAATGTAGGTAAATGCTATCTATTGCAATCTACATGTCATTTAATGTTGGTAAATACTGTATATTACAATCTACGTGTCATTTAATGCTTGTAAATTCTGTCCATTGCAATCTATGTTGGTAAATGCTGTATATTGCAATCTACGTGTTATTAAATGTTGGTAAATCTTGTATATTGCAATCTACTTATCATGTAATGTTGGTAAATACTGTTTATTACTATATATGTGTCATTTAATGTTGGTAGATATTGTGTAGTACAATCTACGTATCATTAAATGTTGGTAAATACTAAAAAATTGCAATCTACGTGTCATTTAATGTTGGTTAATACTGTATATTACTATATACGTGTCATTAATTGTTGGTAAATGCTGTATATTGCAATCTACGTGTCATTAAATGTTGGCAAATACTTAAAAATTGCAATCTACGTGTCAGGTAATGTTGGTAAATACTGTCTATTGCAATCTGTGTGTCGTTTAATGTTGGTAAATACTGTCTATTGCAATCTGTGTGTCATTTAATGTTGGTAAATACTGTCTATTGCAATCTGTGTGTCATTTAATGTTGGTAAATACTGTATATTGCAATCTACGTAAACGAGACAGCTGTTAGTACCAATTTTGCAAGTCTTTGGTATGACTCGGCCGGGGATCGAACCCACGACCTCCTGCATCCAAGCGGACGCTATAACCACTAGGCCATCGGAACGATTTTTTAAATGTTGGTAAATGTATTGTTTTAAAGCTGCTCCTCAAAAAGAGACAGTGTAAATCTCAGAAGTGTCACATTCAAAATTGTGTCGATACCTTTTGTTTAAAAATAGTTATTAAGGGAAATTAGAGCATGGTTTTAAAGTAATCTTGTATGTTTACTTTCAGTCATCCGCGTATTAAGATTTGAGACGTTAATGAACAACATTTGTTTGGGTGATCAATGGTGGAGTGGATAGGATTAGTTTCAGCACTACCGAATACTCAGATTGTACCCTTTTTGCCAACATACACTATGTAATTTCACCTGTCGACCATATAAAATATATTAAAACATAATTCGCCTGTCTACCATATAAAATATATTAAAACATAATTATTACGTATTATGCATAATGGGTTCACAGACTATTTGAAGTTGATTCAAACTGCTTCATGAATGATCTTTGGTACTGAGACATAATCAAGTGCATATGTTGATGTATGTCCAATGGAACACCTTGTGGCTTTTTAAGATTCCATGGAAAGATATCACGCCAAAAGGGGAAAATCACCATAAAATGGCAGATAACTCAGAAACACATGGCATGCATGTCAAAACAGAATATTGTCAGACGTATTATAAACGGTTCTGGAATTATTTACACAAGTTCAGTGAAAGAAACTTATACAGAGAGTTCCTTCTTGAAAAAGAAACATGTGACATCTCAGTCGAGTCGTCCGTAATGATTTGTGATGCGCACATGAGGTCATTTGGTAAAAAAGGTACATGTATATATAAAGTTCCGAACGTGTTTCAGTTCGGTTCAGATAAAGAGAGAAGTAACAGATTTCTATTGAAAAAGTAGTTAACATGGATACTTGGGCGACGTTAAGAGTGGGTCTGTATGGCGACAATGGGAAAGTTTTAAAGTTTCTAGGTTTATGGCGACAATGGGAAAGTTTTAAAGTTTCTAGGTTTAAGTTTATTCGCCTGTATCGCGACAAGGGGAATTTAACATTAGTCTATAGGTTTAACATCATGGAACTGTATCGCGACAAAGGGAATTTGATATTAGAATAAAGAAGAACATACATTTTATCAGAAGCAAGTACAGGAGAAGATAAATCGAAGCTAGTTAAAACAAATCTATCTGCGTGTTACTTTTTTGCGGTGTTAAAATACATGAGAGTAATTTATAAAACTTCTTTGGCGAAACATAAAAGAAAGAGACCTTAAGAATGGAAGTTTTAACAACCTTCCAGGACTATATTTTCGTCCACCGCTGAGACACCACTCACTACTGCTACCACGAATGAAGTAGGATCATGACTTCGACGTGGAGAAGGTTCATGTAGTCAAGTCCATAAGTGTATTATTACTACTCAAAACTAAAGATTCTTTTTAGGGTCATCCCGATCTATTACAAAAAGTACTACTAAAATGATTACCAAATCAAGCAAAACAATATCTCATCTCAATATTGTGCGCGTATGTGTGTGTGTATGGATATCTTATATATACTAAAAGCAGCAATACGAAACGTGTGATCTATTGTGGCTTTTCTATTTTTTACAGATTGAAATGAATCTCGTGACGTTTGTGGAACTGTGTTCTGTATATAGGGAGAGAGAGAGATAACCTGTCAAATCAAACTTGAATCAATAAAGTAATAAAACAACCACACCTTTCCAAAGAGAAACGAAAAAGCTAGCGACGATGACGTTCTGTGTCATCTTATACGCCGAGAGAACGGCTGGCGGAAGTTCATCTTAGTGATTTTGAAAGGACAGGATATATTTTTATCCAACACCAACCACCTACTCTTTAAGTTCGAGTGACTCTAGATCGACGATGAAACAAAGTCGTTACTCTACAACTGAAGACTATTTTCATAATCCAGTTATCAACAAAGTTACTTCCAGGAGATTTAGAACGACTGCTTACGTGTACATGGTCAAATTGAAGGAGTTAAATTCTCAAGTTTTGGCAAAGAAAGCACATGTTTCGCTATAGACATGTTGGGGTCTTAAACGAATTGAAACGACATTGTTAATCTAAAGTTAAAGATCATTTGCGACTATCCAATTCTCACGACAGTCTAAGGACATGTTTGGGACCAGCTTAGTACTCAGGTGAAATTAATTTCTTCCAGAATTTCGGACAAAATTCAACACGTCCAAAATGGAATCCTATGCTCTACATAACCGATTATTATTATTATTATTATTATTATTATTATTATTATTATTATTATTATTATTATCGTGTCCAGTAAGGTGCAGAACCTGCTGTCCAACGGGGAACTTCATCAGTGAACATTTAGTTGTTCACAATGTGTGACGTAGTCTGAAGCGCTCTACAGCAACAGGAAGAGTTAGTGGCCTGACCTCATCGGATAAGGTTGACTGCAAAACGATCCTGTCCTGTCCGAAAGTGGTTCAGTGTGGCCCACATATAATGTGGAAGGATGAAGCCAGGAGGGCAGACAGATGACTCAGGGAGGGAATGGTTTTCAACATCTGTTGAAGACCACTCAAACACTCCATGCCGAATTAGCTGTCATATCCTCCGGTAACGAACATAACCGGATTGGACGTATCGAAGTCAAGCGGACTGCTGGATGTGAGGCGATGTCCATGTACTGTGGAAGTTTCTCACTGGCATAAACCTTAGCCATCAGATGTGTGTTTGCTTCCTGGCGACGCAGATGTGGAGGAGGAATGTTGCAGAGTACTAGCAGCCATGGTAAAGGAGTAGGACGTAGTGTTGCAGAGATTATGCACATTGTTCTGTTGAGCTGCACATCAATTAACTTAGTGTGGGATAATCGAACCCAGACAGGAGCTCCATACTCGGATGTCAAATAACAGAGGGCCAGTGCTGATGTCTTGAGTGTCTGAGCAATAACCCCCCAGACTGAGCCAGCTAGTTTGCGGAGTATTATGTTTCGAGTGATTCATTGTCCTGAAGTTTTCTTCATGTTGTTGTAGGATGTCAGTGATCTGTCTAGAGTCACTCCAAGATATTGATGTCGGGTCGTGTTTTATTTGCTGCCCATTGAGGAGGATGCAAAGCTCACGGTTCGCATTTGCATTATTAAGGTGGAAGACGCTGAAGATTGTCTTTGTTGCGCTTGGTTGTGAACGCCATTTCTTGAAGAAGTCCGTCATATCCTCCAGGTTCTTGTTCAGTACCCCCTCAAGCTCAGTAAATGAGGGACTTTGGGTTCCGAGAGCAATGCCATCTGTGTACATGAACTTGCGCGACTGTGTTTAAAGTAAGTCATTGATACAGACATTGAACAAACTTGGCGAAACAACAGACCTTCGTGGGAGTCCATTAGTTTTACGCCTCCACGAACTGCAGCTCTCTCCGATGAAAGAGCGACACATGTTTCACCTCCATCGGGCAGCAAAGTGTTGTCCAGATTAGCAACGATGAAGTTCAGATGCGCTTAGCCATTGTCATCAAACCCATACCGAGAAAAACGATAGCAGAATGGGAAGGATAACCAAAAAAAGCATTAGTCGATCAGAAACGAATCTGGCCTTGAATAAGTCCCTAAAATGCAAAATAATAATATTAAAAAGGACCTGTTAAGTCTTCGTTATACGTTGAATGAGTACGTTCAAATCAATCGTGGAAATGTCGTGCTTCGAGGACCTTATTTTCCAGAAGCAAAATATATTCACATGCGCATTTGATATTAACAACACACAAATGTCAAGAAACAAATGTACACGACTTCCAACGACCTTCTCTCCGGTCAACCTTCCGGACCTGTTTGCACATTTCTTCCGTGACAAAATGTAAACCATTAGATATCAAAGTAACACCATACTTTCAATCAACTCATCGGCACCACACAATTGTGGTACATAATTTCAAAAGGAATCTTTAACACCATTCGAGCCTGTCACTACAGATTTCTCACGTACAAGGGTATGTTAGAGCGGCCCATAGTCGTGTGAACTTGAGCCCATTCCGATATTACTGTTGCTTGAGTACCTAGATTCAATATTGCCTTCACTAAGGGAAGTTATCAATATCCCTTTCTTCTGGGAATTCGCATAATTTTTCAAAACTGCAATTGTAAAGTCTTTGTTGAAGAAACCAACTATTGATCCTAACGATTTAGAAAAGCTACAGTCCCGTTTTTAAGCTTCCATTCGTATAAAAAAAAAAACTTTCTGTCAACAACTTGTATCTCATCTGATTTTAAATGGAGTTTTTTATAGCAGATTTGGATAGTTGAAAGTGTACAGTTCTCAACCTTCTGTGTCATTTGACAACAAGAGACTATGCTATATTACTGTCTCCAGCATTCGATGCAGGATTACTATGGTTCAAGTCATATTTAGTTAACAGGACACAGGTTGTATTCATAAATAGAAAACATTCCAGCTCAGTTAATCTGTGGTTTGGTGTTCCACAGGGTTTTGTTCTCGTACCCGTTTAGGTCATTCTTTACACTCAGCTCCTCTCAGGTGTCATAGATCATTATCAGGTGTCTCACCAATAGGTCGTTGATAACACCTAAATAAATATACAAATCTAGCCCCAATTGGAAGTTGATGCTACCATTCAAGGCGTAGCAAGGTGTATTTCGGATGTGTAGTTTTGAATGGCACGTAACGAGCTGAAAATCAACGATGATAAAACTAAAGATATCTTGATGCCACGAAACGCTTATGTGTTCCTTGGTACATTCTATACTGGACTGTCCTAATTATTTTCTACCTGGTTCGTCTGGGTATCTACAACAGACTCTTAAGAAACCTTGAAAATACGGCTGCTGGGATCATCCTTAGAGTACCAAGAACCGAACATTTCCTCTGCTCTGTACCCTCCACTGGCTTACTCGTTCGCTCCAGAATTAAACACAAAATCTGTTCTCTTTGCTACATTTCATCAACTCCGTCCTTTCCAAAATTACCTATCTGACCTAACTCACGTGGATATCCCTTCATGTTATTTAGGCACCTTCTTCCGACACTCATATTTTTATATTCATATTATCAGATTAAATCCTACGAACAACGTTCTTAGACGAAATCAGCATCGATCCAACTCGAATGAATTGCTTGCTGAACTAAGACACAATAAAAGTGTACTTTCCTTCACTGTGCTTGTATTTGCAATCTTGTCTCTTTATATGTCCGTATTTGTCAACTAATATTGTAAAGCGCTTAGAGGTTCTGTTCTAAAGATTTAGCTTTGTATTAAGCCCTCATTAGTTATAATAATACTACTACTACTATAAATAATAATAATAATAATAATAATAATAATAATAATAATAATAACAATGATATTAATGATAGTGATGATAATAATAATAATAAGTATTATTATTATTATTAATTTATTATCATTATTATTATTATTATTATTATTATTATTATTATTATTATCATCATCATTAATATTATTATTATTATTATTATTATTATTATCATCATTATCATTATTGTTATTGTTATAATAATAATAATGATAATGATGATAATAATAATAATAATTTATTATTATTATTATTGTTGTTATTATTATTATTATTATTATTATTATCATCATCATCGTCATCATCATCGTCATTATCATCATTAATATTATTATTATTATTAGGTATTATCCAGTCACTGTACTATCGAAAGAGATGATATTCGTGTTCTCCATTTAGAGATCCCGTGGATATTCTCACACACTACTCTAGATCGGTGATAATTACAAGTCAAAGAGGAATAAACGTTTCTTGTCGCTTTTCCTGGCTATTGTGATTTTGAAAGTCGTTTCTAGACAATCAAAATAGCTCAGATATGTGGATGGCCTTCCCACTATCACAATAGGATTTGTCTGTTTAGGAGGAGGAGGAGGAGGAGGAGGAGACCAATACGATTTTTAAATTAAAAGTTTCATCAATCCATGGGTATGTCAGATAGTCTCCGAGTTAATTTCTTCTTTCTCCTGTAGTGTCATGCTTGTCATCACCATACAAGTTCATGAAGCTGCGATGACGCATGTACAGAGCATTTGTTCAGTTTCAAATGAAACACAAGGAAGAATTGCATCTTGTATGATATAGCCGTTTTAACCATTGGTGTCCGAATACTATAAAAAATGTTAAGAGTGAAAATAGAATTACATGGGAGGAAGTCTTCTAAAAGGTTCGAGACCTGTATGATAACAAAATTGACGTGTGACCTCTTTTACGATTCTGTGGTCATAAACTACGTAACACAAACAAGCAAAACCAACAAACTGTGTAAAACTTTACTTATCAGTGTTATAAAAGAAATTGTCAGAGGGACTTAAGTATTATGAAGGAAATCAAAAATAGACGTCATAAAGTTTTAAGAAAGTCCTAAAGAATGAAAAGTTCGTTAAATATTTCAAGACCGGAAATGTACTGGTCCGCCAAGATTAATGGCGTTGTCAAGATGGTGTTGTCCATAACTCCTCTGAATACCTCACAATAGTTCCAGAATAATATTATGGTCCAAATAATGAGCACTTTCTATTTCCGCTGGACAGCTCAAACAAATGTGTTTCTTCTTGAATAATATCTAAGTGCAACATAAAACACGTCTTGAGACTTACAACAGGAACACGAGAAATGCTAATGTTTCCAAAATAGGAATGAATCTGATTGCTCGGTTCTCTCCTTATATACACCATCTATTATGACTGTGTTTCACAATATACGTCACGTGACAGATCTTACTACTCCAGTTGTCTCGAAGACGTCGATTCCCGTAACCTAGTCCAACCAATGGAAGGTACAGATTTCTTCGTCAAGCAAAGTAAACTTAATCCAAAGGTGCCATTAAGTCTTATTATTAACATTATTGCTAGTATTTATCAACACATAAGTAAGAATTATAGATCCTAATTTTACACTCGTACAGTGTGCTTTGAATTAATTGCCATATTTCTTATATATAATTCACCAGCAGATTTCGCTTGGGAAACACATGGCGATTTCCTCACAAAGACAATTCCCTTGTTAGGACTCTGTAGTCCTAAACTAAGTAACAAAAACCAGCACGTTTTGTACAATTGAAACCCCCCAAGGTATTTTCCCAGAATGCAAAGGGAAAATTTAAAGGGAAATTACAGTAATGTGAATTAAATCCCAAAATATTATAAAGTTCTATCACGAGTCCTAAAGAAAAGAATATTCCGAATGAATTCAAAGTCTTCAATGTGTTGATGTACAATATTATTGATGTATCATCATCATCATCATCATCATCATCATCAGTCCCGTAGTCTGGAAGATCGTTGGGGCACCGCAAAAGACCTAACAACCAGCTTCATCCATTCCTCTCGATTTTCCGTCTTTCTCAGTGAGTCGTTCAGTGTCAAGCCTGTCCGCTCTCGAATGTTATCTTCCCACCTCCTTCTTTGCCAGCTTCTCTTTCTTTTTCCTTGTACAGTGCCTTGTATGATTGTCTTGGCAAGTCCTGATGATGGTGAGACATGCCCATACCACTGCAGTTTCCGTTTTTTCACTATGATCAGGAGGTCATCGTGAGGCCCAATGGCTTGTCTCATCCTTTGCCGTATTTCTTCATTGGTAATATGGTCTTTGTATGTGACGCCGAGGATCTTTCGAAAATATTTCACCTCTCTAGCCTGTATCCTTTTCTCCAAGTCCGCTGTTATGGTTCATAATTCATAGGCATAGAGAAATATGGAGATCACCAGTGAGGGCATCAGTCAGACCTTTTAGCTGAGTGCGATGTTCTTGTTCTTCCAGATGAGCTTCAGTTTTGTCAGCGCTGCTGTTGTCTGTGCAATCCTGGAGATTATTTCAGGCTTCGATCATTCATCTGTTACAGCTGCCTCCAAATACTCGAAGCTGTGGACTGTTTCTAGCTTTGTACCTTGGACCCTGATGTCAATGCTGATGCCCTTGATGTTGTTGGTCATCATTTGGTCTTCTCTGCACTAATTTCCATGCTATAGGCTGCAGAGGTTTTGTCAAGGCTCTCTACTAAGCTAGCTAAGTCTTGCTCCTTTGCTGCTAGTCCATCAATGTCATCAGCAAAACGCAAGTTAGTGATTGTTCTGCCTCCGATGCTGACTGTCCCTGTATGCTTATCAAGTGCGTCTGCCATGATTCTCTCCAGAAAGATGCTGAAAGGTGTGGGAGAGAGCAGACAGCCTTGCCTGACTCCAACTATCTTTTTGAACCAGTCCCCTATGCTGCCGTTGAAGTATACTGCACTGGTGGCCTGGTCATAGAGATGCTCTATTACTGTGATGAGGTTGGTATTGATGTTGTACAGTCTCATGGTCGCCCACAAGGCTGCATGCCCTACCCTGTCAAATGCCTTCTTGAAATCCACGAAGACGTTGTACAGATCTTGCTGGTGTTGGAGGTACTTCTCACACAATATCCTGAGGTTGAATATCTGCTCTGTTGTGCTGCGCCCTGCTCTGAACCCGCATGCTCCTCGGCAATGATCTTTTCAGCCTGTGGTTTTAGTCTGTTCAGCAGTATCCTTAACATGACTTTGCTTGAATGGCTTATAAGACTGATTGTACGGTGGTTTTGACACTGTTGCAAGTTACCTTTCTTGGGGAGGGTAATGATCCGTGATTGGGTCCATGGCATCTTGTTGCAGATGTTTGTGAGGGCGTTAATCATTGCTTCTCTCCCAGCGTGGATTAGTTCTGCTGGGATGTTCTCCACTCCTGCTGACTTACACTTTTTCAGTGATCTCACTGCGGCTTCTACTTCTTCGCGTATGATAAGGTAGTTGTCGTTGTTAGTTCCTGGAGAGACGTTCAGTACCTCTGGATCTATTGTGGCTCAGTGGTTGTAAATTTCTTCTCATTACTCTGTCCATTTTTTCAGAATATCTTTTTCTTCTGTGAGGCAGCTTCCGGCTTTGTCCTGTAATGAGGTAACCCGCCGTTGTTTTGTGCTTGATAAAACATGGGCCAGTTGGTATGCTTTCCTACTGTTATTCCGTTTCAAGTTTCCCTCAATGTCTTTGGGCATTTCTTCTAACCAGTTCTCTTTTGCTTTTTTCAAGCTTTCCTTGACTTCCCGGTTGACTACATTGTACTGCTCTGCCCCTTTTGTATCGTTCTTTTTCTTCTTTAGTTCCTTCCTCTTGTCACACAGGTTCAGAACCTTAGCTGTGACCCAGGTTTTCTTGACTGGGCGATGTCTACCTATGATCTTGCTGGCTGTTTTGGTCGTTGCTGTATTGAAGGTGGTGATCAACGTGTCCATGTCGGTATTGTCGGCACTGAGGATAGTGAGCGGTGAAAATTTCCCACCAATCATTGCCTGGAAGGCTCTTGCTACTTCGGGATCCTTCAATTTCTCGAGATCAAATTTTATTCTTGTGCGGCTCTCTTTCTTGACCTTCTTTCGATGTAGCCTGAAAGTCATCATCACCAGATCATGGTCACTTCCTATGTCCGTTTCGGGAGAGCTTCTAGTTTGGACGATGTTTATACTTGATTGTAGGCGCCTCTTCATCATGATGTTGTCGATCTGACTGTGATGGTCTCCGCTTGGGCTATGCCATGTCCATCGTATGGAGACTTTGTAATGGCCGAAGGTGTTTGCCAGCATAAGGTCGTTGTAACTAGCGAATTCCAGGAGCCTCAGTCCTCTCTCTTTTGCCTGTGCACTGCATCAGCGCCCAGGTTACTTTCCAGTTCATGCAAGCGTTGAATGAGTCCCCAATAATCCAAAAACAGTGTTTTAGTCCAAAAGTCAATAAGCACTTTGTTATTCGGATGAATAATTTAAATAAATGATTCCTCTCAAATTAAATATGAACACAGATATAAACAATTCTACCACTGAATTTAAAGTAAGAATTAAAACGCTGATAAAAGAACCCTTTTATATAGGTCCCCACTTGACATATATCGCAATAGCATTTTCTGATACAACCCAGTCATCTAATGGAAAATTACACCAAACTGTAAACATGTTTGCTTCCAGAACATTCTAACATTTTGCAAGACATTGATCTCAAATATCAGTAGAGAAAAGAATTTATTCATAACTTACAAACAAGACGAAAATCAAGCACGCACTAGAACTCTATCATCATTTATGGACAATTGTCAAACACACAATACAAATACAAATTTTTCAAGCAAAAACATGTAATAATGCTTTCCGCACCAGTATTGCACTAAATTCCGTTTGACTAAGTGGATTACTAATTAGTTTCAAAATACTCCTGAAGACGACATGACTCGTCTGAAGTCGTGTGTGTTTGTGTCTCTTTGGTGACTGCATTTCTTGGATTTTAATTGTTTCGTTTTGATTCTTTGTGGTTAATTTATAAACAGTAAATGCAAAGAGATGACATCCCCAAACTTTATGTTTGCACGAAAAACACCGTGCTGTAACGTGTTGCGAATTTCGATGAATGCGACTTCTCTTATGTATGAAAACTAAATTTGTGGCACGTTACCTACACTTCATACATGCCAAGAATTGCGTATAGCTATTTCTATACACCAACAGATTTAAAACTAGAAGGATGAACGTGACTGGAAACGTCTTGGATTCGAGACTTGGAAATAAGAGATCGCTGACTGTGCCAAAAAACGTTTTGTGTGAAACATGAAAAAATTCAAAATCTGCTTTTCCGACGTGAAACTTTTTGTTGCATCATGAAGAAAACAAACCTTGTTGTTTGAAATGTAAATATTTTCTGTATTATGAAGAAGACCTGATTTTTATATATTTTTAAATGCGACCATTGTTTTGGTATGCCATGAAATATTGGACTTTTGGTGATTCTTTCAGAACTGTTTTTCAATCTACTCAAGAGTTATTCTGTTCTCAAAGTGGTTGACGATGGGTCAAAGTTGAGAGGCATTATATCTTTGCCATATTTTAACATGTTGATTTGCTGCAGCAGGTGGTTCAGCCAAAACAGAATTCGTCGAACGCATGCTGGAACATGAAAACACATTGGTACCCACAACTTATGGTTTGGTGTTAGAAAGAGTGGCATTAGGCTCATACGTTACACAATTAACGCCAAGGATAAAAATGTCATATGTTTAAGGGATATATCCCGAAGAAGATGGCTCGTATCCGACTCAAGTCGAACACATATTGTTATGTCCGATGACATGATAAGAGAAGGAAACGAAGAAATTAAATCAAGTTCATGTATGGGCTAAACCAGTGGTTATCACCCAAATCAGGACGATCTGGACGATCACGGCAGGCCATCATAATTTTTTGTCAGAGTGGCAAAACTTATCCAAATGTGGAACTATTATTAGGGTCGCATCCAAAAACGGTTGCGAACCACTGGGCTAAACAGATAGGAAACCTTTGATTGAGTTATACTTATGATTATGCACTTCAATGACCTCTCATCACTTTAAAACCCATTAATGCCAATTAAATCTTGTAGCAGTTTGTTTCACGAATGGTGTCAAGAAGGTGGTCCGGTCACATACATGGTGCCTTCCTCGTTTTCGTTTGTTTGAAGTATAAAACACAATTCATTAATTCAGTATTCAACATGACATCATTTCACGCTCATCTTCCTGCCAAACTGCACTATATGCCATCAGAAATCGCAAAACAAATGCACAACTACGTTAGTAGTGAAGTGGACACATCTCCTACTTACGTTCGCATTTGTTAGAAGCTAGTCGGAAAGAAGCATTACTATGGTATACTTTAAGAACAAGTCATATATGACACAAGGTATGTATATAACAACATCATAAAGTAGCTTTGAAACAAATAGCTGAACCAAGAAACAATTCTTAACAAAAAAATATATCATCTTGAAACCAGGTGGTAGTCGATATTTAGGAATCGTCCTATTTATTTGCTGCTATGATTGGGTCCATAAAACCGACGTTTGCTAAAATAGATTCAAAATGCCAGACACAAAGATAAGAGAAGTACGGTGAGTTCACACTTTGAATGCTATTTTAAGAAAAAAACAAAAACGAAAATGATGCCTTCCCAAAAAGAAATGCACTGCAATACATATTCACGAAAGCTTGATCACTGATATCTCCCCTTATTTTCTCATACTCCTCCACATTTGATGATGCCAGTAAAACCTGATTTAAGACAAGTATGAAAACATGGACATACATCTGCTCCTTCTCCATCGATACCTTTTACTGTTTTATCTGCTTCAGCAACCAAATAGTGACATTCGCTTAGATAAAGGAAAAAAGTACGAGATGGATGTTGTAAAGATAACTGATTTTTGTCCAAGCAAGAACAGACATGATTCAGTTCATCGAGAACCTCGTCGTCCAGGCTGCCGAATGTCAAGTTTGTACAACGTCCCGACATTCGGTGTAGACACATTCCAGGACAAAAGAAGAAGAAAAGTGTAGGATAAAATTCAGTTCAGTTGTTTTGCACAAAAATGTCCTTTCAAAGTCCACATCATCGAAGAATGCCAAAGAGGCCTTCCAAAACAACAAAAATAAAACCAAATAAAATGTGTTATTTCTTCGTCTTTTGCTAGACATTGGGATGTCTTATCGGTACGTATCAAAGCCAGTGCTCCGATGAAAAAGTAAATAATATTGGAAATAGAGAAATCATAGATAAAGTGTGTGAATGTTTTATGAACATCTTGAAAGGAATTGACCCTTTGATAGCGATTACGACGACATCGCCGCCTTCTTTGACAAATATTGAAAGAGAAACTTCATTCCAGTTAAAAAAATAAAGTGCTGATTCCAAGAGGCGGATTACTGTCCATGCTATTAAGAAAGGAACTTAATATGAAGATAAAAATGACATTCCATGCTGGGAAAACACCACACAAGTACCCCTGTGTCTTATAGAACGACACAAACTTTAGCTCCATACAAATTATGCATGGAACTCCATCGTTGGCACGAACAACATATGCCTCGCTTACTTTTAATCCTTATCTCACAGATACGTTACACTTAAAACGAGTTACAATCGATGATGAAACGAGCATACTTGTCACAAGGGGAAAAAAATCTCAACGTAACATTTATTGCAACATCGTCATCATACGAAAGCTTTAGAAGAGACGGATAAACCTACTCAAAAATATTTCAGGAAACAACATAAATAATGGAATAGAAATAAACAATACGTCGGCATTATCTTGTAGAGAAACAGCAATTTACTGGACAAGGGAGAGTATTCTAAACAATGGCTGACAGAGATCCGCCCTAAATTGATATTATGGTTTGCAGTTCTTTTTACCAGTGTAATATTAATGCTTACTAGTTGGGACACTATCGAACACATTATGCAAATTCGACGTTTTTCACCTTAACATATTAAATGAAAATGAAATATAATTTTAATGAGTTGAATTAAACAGAAATTTCAGTCGTAACGTGGAAATTTTCGCATTGATACTCGTGGATTGGCACTCGTGTCTACGCTGTTTCCTCGCTACTAATGAATGGCAAAAATTCTAAATAAAAAAGACAAAATGTTTTATTCAGACATTAAGCAACAATGCAAAGAAACTGAGTGAACTCCAGATACTTTGATTGTAAAATCGATACAGCTTAGTAATCCATAACAGATACTTTGATTGTAAAATCGATACAGTTTAGTAATTCATAACTGAAGCTGGCGGGATTTAATGATGATATCCTTTAGAAGTCAATGAAAATGTCAGCTCGAGGAGCATTTGCCACAAGTGAAATAGAATTTACATCGAAAACTGTTGACACTAACGAAAATGAACTTTTTATAAAACAGAGTTGTCCGCTCTTACAATGGTAGCATTTCAAAAATGGTACCGGTTTTTTATGATCCCTTGACATACCCCAATATATATGTCTATGTATATGCATGCATGCATTCATATCTTTTCACCATGATTGCCAAACAACATATATTTGTATTCTCACGATTTGTTAATGAGAAAAAAAAGATGTTGAAAAAATTTGTGTATTTCATTTAGTACTTGAAATGGGTCTAGTACCAAAATTGAACGTACTTGATCCTTTCGTTAAAAATCATCGCTTTTCGCAGCTGTTTAAACGTCGCTTCAGTTTCGACGATTTTTTTATAATAAATTCCTACTCAGTTTGATGGACATGAACAATGTCAGTTTAAAAACATATTTATCATATTTTCTGTCATTGATTATCAAGGATCACTAATTAACAAATATGGTGCTATGTTATTGTACTGTACATAATAAATCCTTTTATCACCAAGCGTCATTTTACAAGTACGGAGAGCACAGGTATGCTCTAGCGTTGTGTGTCCATTGTTCCCATGTCTTGACTGACAAAATTTAGACATATCGGGTGAAGATCATATTCTCCAGTACCGTCCCATCATATATCGACCTCTTCTCATATGTGATCTTACCATACATGCGTCTTAAAGTTATTTAAGTTATCTTCTGAACTTAAAGCAGAAAGCCAGATAATCTGAACACGTGATGGTTATCGGTGATATTGCCAGTTTTGCGACGTATGCAATATACAGAGGACAAACGTTGTTCGATTAGCAGCACGATTGAAAGACTTGAACATTACTTCTTACAGACCCTACATTTCATAACTAGAATTTCAATGTTGAAAATTTATTTATTTATTTATTTATTTATTGAGGACAGGAGATAGAAAAGTCAAACTTAAAACGGACGATACCCTCACACTATGAATACAGTCCACTTATAAACACTATTTGAGGCATTCCAATAGCGGCCCCGGTGGTCGAGTTTTCGGTCTAACACACTCGCCTTTACTGATACTTGCCAACTGACCTCTTTCCGCATGGGATCCAGTCTCGAGCTCGGTCAATGTGGGTATGTGAGAAAGCCTGCTTATGACGTCCCGTGGGTCGGTGGTTCTTACTTCGGGTTTTCAGGGTTTTTACTCCACTGAGTATACTGGTCGCTGAGAAATGGCGTTGTTATTGTTGTAGGGTTTAACGCCATTGTTTGTGCATAAGAGACTATACATGGCGGCCAGTATTATTAGTGGAGGAAGAACCCGGGAAACCACCTGAAAGAACCACCGATCCACGAGAAAGAAACGGCGTTAAACTCAAAGCAATAACAATTTAAATTAATCCTGATCCTGATCCTAATTATAAGAAATGTATTTAGCAAATTTCAATTTCCACGTATGATGCTGTTAATGAAAACTGATGAGAAAGATAATATTCAACTGGAGGTAAATCTAACTGGAACTTAAATATTTATAAAGTTTTTCGTTCCAACGAGTTCTGACAGAAATTTTGTGAGAACAATCGTGATTAATGGTAAATTATATATCTAAAACGGAATATTCGTCTTCTAACACCTACAGCAATTTCCAGAGAAGAAATACGTAAATTGCCATTACATACTGCACTTTATAAACAGCTTTGTCATTCCTTGGCTTTTAACTCCCACAAATTTACGACAGTGTGTAAAAATTCTGCTTCTAGAGTAGTGACTTTTAAATGTAGGAAAATAAAATACGATCAGAACACTAATTACGAAAATAACCGGTATTCCATATCTGACTCATCCTTCTCATTCATTTTGGATTGACAATAACACCTCTGCATCAGTGACGACCGATAGAGAACAGTATTTACGACATCTTTCCTGTGATCCTAAAAGAACAAAAGCACTACTCAACTGTGGGAACAAATTAAAAGAAACAAAAATAAAATAAAACACGCTCAGTTGACGTGCAGGCATATGAAAAATATAGCAATGGATAAATATACACGGGCTGATAATATAAAAAAAGACGAAGAGTGATGGCACACTCTATGGTTTTAAAAAAATCAATAAAGAGTGATGAAAACGATTTTAAAAAATGCCGTTGGTTTGGGAATTGCTTTTACAAAAGGAAAGCATGAAACAGTTGTACACTTATTGAGAGGCAAATATAATATAATTTTTTAAAATGAATCCGCAAAGACCAGAATCTGAAAGTATTTCACTCAAAATGAAACCAGAAAATCACGCGTGGACGTTTTGTCGGTGCTCATTGATGGATACACTAATATTGATAGATCAGTAGGCATGAATCCAGTTGAAGCAAGCAAGGAAGGAATTAGGCCATAATCATTCATCAGTCTGACTGGTAACCTGACAGGAGATAGATCTGGAATGACTACATGAATCACTTAGGTTAGTCAGTCAGGGTTTCAAAATACAAAACAGTTTTTGAAATGAATAACTCCCTACCTTTGCTTTACAACTATAAAGACGACTTATCAGGTTAATATATATATATATATACATACATACATACATACATACATATATATATATATATATATATATATATATATATATATATATATATATATATATATATATATATATATATATATATATATATATATATATATATATATATATATATATATATATATATATATATATATATATGTTGTTGAGTTTAATTATAGTAGCGTTCGCACAATTGTGCATGTGACACTTTTTTCTGACTGCACCGCAGCCTGCTAGTTGCTCCTGGGGAAGGGGATGGTGCCACCTCCCCTAGGCTTTTATGGATTCAAGGAACCCTGATAGTTTGGCCTCAATCTGTGGGTCCATAAAGGTCCCTACAGTTGAATGGTTGGCTGTCATTAGTGGGAAGGAGAGCTCGGGAACGGTCCTGCTTGCTTTACATCGCTGGTTTCTTGTTGCATTTGCCTTTTTTTTTTTTTTTCGAGATTTTTTTTTTTTTTTGAGATTTTTTTTTTCTTTTTTTTTCTTCAAAATGTTCTAAAAGGAGGGAGGATGTTCTATGCTGTTTATAGAGGTTCTTAGTAGATATCATGTAAATTATGTATGCGTACAAAGGAAAGGAGAAAGAAGATGAGGAATATTTTAGCAGTTGAACAAAAATATGAGAAAGCAAAATAAACAAAGAGAATTAATAAACAGCATGTAAATGTTCGTTTTAATCTTTTAAAATAGCCAGTTTCAAATGAGACTGACGTAAAAACCAAACACACACACACACACGCATGCACGCACGCACGCACACACACACACACACACACACACTCCCCAATGAAACAAAGCAAAACCAAACAGAAAAGCGGAAAAATGAATGGAATTAAAATATACACAGCATTCGAATTTATGTTTCTTACGAAACCAAGAGGAAAACACTAATAAATAAAATAGCATAACTAGTAAATAATAAACTGGGATGACTAGTAAATAATAAACTGGCATAACTAGCAAATAATAAACTGGCATAACTAGTAAATAAAAAACTGGCATAACTAGTAAATAATAAACTGGCAACTAGTAAATAATAAACTGGCATAACTAGTAAATAATAAACTGGCATAACCAGTAAATAATAAACTGGCATAACTAGTAAATAATAAACTGGCATAACTAGTAAATAATAAACTGGCATAACCAGTAAATAATAAACTGGCATAAATCAAAAACTTAATAAGCGCATATAATGCAAACAATGTGGAAGAAGAGTAATAAATGAAATTAAGGAAGAAACTAAAATAAATTTGTTTAGAAAAGATTAAGTTAATTCCGTATACATAAAAAATGCTGGAAAAATATATACAATGTAAATGATTGCAGGCTTGTGTATACATTTTGGAACGTGATGAAAGGCAATGAAAGGCAATGAAAGTCAATGAAAGGCAATGAAAAGCAATGAAAGACAATGAAATACAATGAAAGGCAGTGAAAGTCAATGAAAGACAATGAAAGGCAATGAAAGGCAAAGAAAGTCAACGAAAGTCTATGAAAGTCAATGAAAGGCAATGAAAATCAATGAAAATCAATGAAAGGCAATGAAAGGCAATTATGCAATTTTCCTGTCGTTGTTTATCTCTTCTCTAAAGCATTGTGTTAAAAAGGAGAAGAAAAAAATATGAGTAAAACCAGTAATTTGGAAAGATCATGTATATCACATTTATGAAAGTGAATATAATACGCCTCCAATGGTGTGCAGCTATTTTGACTTTGAAGCCACACATTTTTCAGAACTTTCATTTTAAAATAAACAAATAGTACAGTCAACACTGTATGATGATGACGACGTATGATCAGTCAGAAGATGTTACAAACGTTATAATGAAACAAGAAAACAACGTAAATGATAGAACGGCAAGATCATTAACCGACAGTTGTCCAAAAAACAGACTAAAATTAACGTCTTCTCGTTTTTGTGACACCTCACATGAAGCAATGGAATTATGATCTAAGAACAGACACTTCACTCAAAACAACAACAGCAACAACCCCCAAACTACTACTGAAACTTACCCAAGTCCTACAATTCACTTTAATACGCAGTTCAATCCTAATATTGGAAACATATTTAACGAGATAATACTATTTTACATAGAAACTCTTCTTTTCATGAAACTCTTTCTTTCTTATACTGACCATGCAACATTTCTAATAACTACACTTTAAAATCTGTCAAAACTAAACCGATGAAAATATACCGATCACTATGAAAAGAGATGTGCCAAAATAGATGATCAGGGTTGTGTGGGTGGCAGCAGTTGCCATTTACTAAATAAATATTTACCAGAATTAATCAGATAAGGACACATCTCATATTTATGTCCAAATGTGAAAACGTAAATGTAAAATTTCTAATAGAATCAAATCACAGCATCGTTTGTATATGAGACAATTTAATTTCATCTTCAATAGATTTAAAAGTTCCACTACAGCATGAATGGAGATACATCAAGGAAACATACTTGACTGATAATTGGCCAGAAGAATATAAAGCTGTGTACCTACGTCTTCTGAAGCCTACAGCTGATGTTGTGTTAGCTTGTAACAAATTAACAACTGTACTGGAAAACTTTGGCATCTTTTGAAAAATGTTATATTACAGAAACTAACTGACCCAGAGGTGATTGTTTTGCAGCGTTTAATCAATTTAATCGATTAGATCAAAAGTATTCTGCATATTAAGTTAAATCCTAGCATCAGTATCGATATAACAAGAACGGTATTCGAAAAGTTTATCTATGCAAATTAACCGAACAGCAAATCTGAGAAAGCGCCATGGGATCTAACAGGTTTCACGAAATCTGCAAGTGGATATCGTAGGGGTCAGAGAAGTTTCCGGACAGAAGTAACAGCCTGCCATTCATACCTTTGTATATTCTCTTAGTTTAAATAAATAAAAGACATGACAAAAATTAAAAGTAAAACAGGAAATGCGAAGCAATTTTTTTTCAATGTATTTTCTTTTATTTGCGGCATCTAGATTCATACTGAGATCCTACACTTGAAAAGTTTTTGTTTTAAATATGTTTTATCGTCGTTGATTTTCTACATCACTGAACGTGCTTTAACATACAAGAGTTAATTTGCCAGCTGTACCAAAAAATGTACGCCCCTCCCACCCCAAAATAAAAAACCACACCTAAAAAACAGGAAAGAACAAAATATAAAAAAGGACATAAAATAAAACACAAAACAATTAAACGATTGGAGAAATAGCTATATCTAACCCATATATTCTTCCAAATAATATGCTTTTATACTCATTTCAAACTAATTTTGTATTGCTCTTCAGAAACTTGAACTTGAACTTGAAGCCTGCTTGTAAAGGCGTTGGCAATACTGCAGATTGTGTCGAATGCGCTGCATTTAAAGTCTAGTGTCAATATATATATATATATATATATATATATATATATATATATATATATATATATATATATATATATATATATATATATATATATATATATATATATATATATATATATATATATATATATATATATAACTGATATACCACGAGATCTATAAATATTTTTGATTAAAAGGAAACGAGGCTTGCCGAGCGTGGGATAGAAACTTAGGGAAATGACGAACCAATAAGAGGTAATTAAAATGTTTTAATATATTGACAGTTCATCTAAGTCCTTATTTTGCTGTAATTAACATCTCTAAACACTGTACAATTATCTTTGTCTCTGTCTCTGTCGCTGTCTCTGTCTCTCTGTATCTGTCTCTATGTCTCTCTGTCTCTGTCTCTCTCTGTCTCTGTCTGTCTGTCTGTCTGTCTCTCTTTCTCTCTCTCTCTCAGTGGCGGCACTAGGGTTGGTGGCACCAAATGTGGTAACTCATGGTGTAACCCCCAAGGTCCTCCTTCCTGCACAAACATTCAAAAATTGTATCGACAGTCATTTTGGTGTCACCCCCTCTGATGGTGTCACCTGGTGCGGTCAGCACCCCCGTAGTGACGCCACTGCTCTCTCTCTCTCTCTCTCTCTCTCTCTCTCTCTTTTGGACGGTTTGACTAAACTATACCACCATTCGTAGGTCCAGAGACATCGTCGTATGGTCGTATGACACAAGCGAAAATCCCCAACGCTCGTATTTTCATGAATTTTCGCTCGTATCTAGCTACGATAATCCAGAGAGAGAGAGAGAGAGAGAGAGAGAGAGAGAGAGAGAGAGAGAGAGAGAGAGGAGGCGGACGGGGGCGACCATTTTAATATTTACATATTTAATAATCAATAATCGAGTTTTAGACATTTTTAATAGGTTTAAGAATCAGCAACAACAAAGCATTAAATACGCTACATTACGTGTGCCTTGTAAGCTCGTGACCTAAAAATTTAACATATAGGCCTAGTGTCGACTGGCGATTGCAACTATGTATCATTAATATTATGAACACTGTAAGATAGATCCCAAGGATAGAGTAAACATACCGTTACGACGAACTATATTCTTGTAGGTTACTTGGTACAAGTTTAGTTTTAATGTTTTCGTCCATCGCCATATGTTTTTCACTCTCACTCCAGATTTTTTCGTTTTTGGTCCCTTACGCACGCGAAGGGAGAGGGGAATGGAAAAAAGGATTCCGATGAAATTGTGTATCATGTTAATTTCATTTAGAAAACAGGGACTATTAATAATTTTTAACGTTATTTTCAAGTAGTATCAATGATCAATGAATGGATAGAAATTCATCATTGATATATAGGCTTGCAGTTGCTTTATACAACACTTTAAATGCCATGTTATGGTATATATATATATATATATATATATATATATATATATATATATATATATATATATATATATATATATATACATATATATATATATAGAGAGAGAGAGAGAGAAACAGACAGACGGAAATAAATACACATATATACAGACACAGAGAAAGAAGACTAGATAGACACATAGATAGATAGATATATAGATAGATAGATAGGTAGGTAGAAAAATAGATAGATAGATAGATAGATAGATAGATAGATAGATAGATAGATAGATAGATAGATAGATAGGTAGGTAGGTAGGTAGGTAGGTAGGTAGGTAGATAGATCTCTATGATCTTACAGTAACATTAAGAAGCGAAGGAAGCGAAACCAAAATGTTTTGTATAATCAAACAATAAATAATTTCTCTACGTTGCAAAGTGATAATTTAAGAGGAACGTACAGTATTGTGAATTAAATCCTAAATAATCATAAATGAACTATCAGATATTCAAAAGTAGAACATTTAGTATGAATTATAATATTGACTGTGTTGATGTACCTATAGTCTTGAATAGATTATTGCACAACGGTCTTGATCTATCAAAATTAAATTATCAAGAATGTCTTTGAATAAATTCACAATAATCCTCAAATGGTTTCCTAGTCTAAAAGGGAAATGAGCATTTTGTAATTCCAATGAATAATTTAAATAAATGATTCCTTTCAAATTATATCTGAGCACAACTGAAAACGATTTCACAGACTAATATTAAGATAGGAATGCATACTTTTGTTTATCACAGGCATATATAAAAACCGAAGACACAAGACAATGATCAGGATGAGGATATCAACTTCTATTCCAGAAGATTCCAAGTTTGTAAATAAGGTTAAACCTTGAATGTAGATATCAGTGAAGACCCTATTTATAAGTTACAAACAAGATTCAATTCAGGCATGCCATAACTACTTTACTCACGGCCATAGGTCAAGCACACAATATGCAATCTAAATTATATATATACTTTGAGAATTTACTTATTTTTGATAGACACTTGATTCCAGTCTCAAAGATTTGTGATCTTTACACCAGAATTGATCGTCATTTTGTCGAGATCCATAGGAGTCGCAAGTGAAAGCTCTGCTGATATACATACATACATACATGCATACATGCATACATGCATGCATACATGCATGCATGCATGCATGCATACATACATACATACATACATACATACATACATACATACATACATACATACATACATGCGTATCACAAATCTTCTCCAACATTATTTTATAAGACTTATGAGCAAACCATTTGTAGACTGGGAATATTCGTACAGTCAGTAGCGTTAAACTTGTTGCGGTTTCAGCTATGTGTTACTTGAATGTTTGAATCAAAAGTCGTATACCTTAGATGGTGGACTATATTCTTTGAGATGAGGTAATCGTGGATAATCACAAATGATTTAGTTTTTTGGTGGAGTCATATACAACTAAGATCTCTGCAAAAGTGCAACAGACTGTTGAAAAGAAACCTTGCCATTAATAATCATATCATAAAATGATTTCACGAGACTAACTTTTCACCTAAACTGGTCTCTTTATTTTTATTTTGTAAATAATTATGTATCTACAACAGGTAAAAGATGTAACAGTTCTGGATAAAACATTGCGGTAGAAAAAGCCAATTTATGCATTGCAATGAGATGGTCAAAAGTCTTATAGACAGAACAGTCGGTTTTGATGCGATATGGATGCATTTTCTTAATCTGATATACTTTGTACAAAAACTGTAAATTTATCCGTCATATGTACACCAAGGTCTTGTTCAACCTCAGTCCCAATATAAAATTTCTAACAGACTGACAGTTCACATGAAAGGACGACACTTCCCAAAGAAAGTGTTTCAAAATGTATAGTTTTTTTTTACAAGCTCAAATATATTCAATCGATATTAAACTTGACCGATCCGTATCAAAAGACTTTAATTGATAACTTGTCACTGGGCGCTTCAATGGGTCGCCGCGACGTTTTGTCCAGAATCGCCCCTATCAGTTGTTGCTCTAGTAGCGTGCATGACTGATCCAGCCAAATTGATAATACTAATTTAACAAGACATAACATGGTGTGAACCGTGCTATTTGCTGCAATAACGCCAACTGATAATATGAAATTCATTTGTTTGAGAGATGGGTTCGCTTGTAAAACACCTGCTTCGATGAGTTCTCTAAATAGGAGAGAAATCCAACATATTGCAACAGCCTTCTGTCAATAACTGATGTCCACATAAAAGCCATACTTTAGCTAGGTTTCATGATCGTCATCACTGTGCGCAGTATTTAAACAAAGAAAAGCAGCCGAAACCAATTCTCATCAAAATGACGACACGCACAACATAATTACATACCGGCATCATGTCTCGCACGGCCTCGTTTTGAACTGTCGCCTCAGAGCTGTGTGCTTATTAGTTCTAAAAATCAGGTAGAAATGCATCGAGTTCGTGTTCCTTTACAATGACTTACAATGTCAAAATTATCCAGAGTTGTCAAAAGAAACAACAAACAAAAAAGCCCATAAAGCAAAGAAAAATCAAACAAACAAAATAAATTTTAAAAAAATACAACAAAATAACGAAACAAAAAAAGATTGCTACTACTTTTACTCTTTGAAGAGTTTCATTATTCAAATTTTAAAAATATGATCTGCTTGCATATGATGAAGAAGGCACTGGACTGTACCTCGTACATTTCTGGCACTGGACTGTACCTCGTACATTTCTGGCATTGGAATGTACCTAGTACATGTCAGGCATTTAACTGTACCTCGTACATGTCTGATGTTGGAATGTCTGAACCTCGTACATGTCTGGCACCCAACTGAAGCTAGGATGTACACAGACGTCTTTATTATAATTAAAAAAATAATTTTAGATAAATCTGCGTATTTTATTAAAGTAAGGAAATTAGTGACTGCCGAATATTTGTTCAATATGTGTTAATGTTAAGTTGCTACCTACTTTTCTAATGTGAACATAATATTGTCATCAAATTTATTATTATTGTATTAACAGCACCGAAAAAAACTCAGAAGATAGATATGAAATACAAATGTCTGGAATTTCATTTTCTTGTGCCAATCACTACTGCATTTTAATTTTCAGACTGTACGCTAGTGTGCGAAAGCACTTCCAACAAAGCAAGAGTGATTTAAATTTGGAAAAAGGACAAACTTACAAAATGATCAGGTAAGAAATATAAGCATAGTTTAGAAGGAGGTACATCTCTGTTCAGTTGGACTTTACAATTGTCACTAATCATCAATATTAAATTAAGTATAGTGCAACATGCGTAGTAAGGATGAATATGACTATATATATATATATATATATATATATATATATATATATATATATATATATATATATATATATATATATATATATATATATATATATATATATATATATATATATATATCCTGTGCTTTTTCTACAGGGGATATTACTGTGTGTCGAATACGCCACGTACAAGGAATGAGTTGACACTTATGCTTACAATTGGGTACATACAATGTAGTGATAATTTAATTACATTTTTCTGAATTTGTGATAAATAGTTATTGATATAGATTTTTTGTGACATTTAACACTGAACATATTAATTTTTATCGCTGTACAGTGAAGTCATTTGCTACATGTAATTCTTTAGAAACCACGATACAAAGATGCAGTTTAACGTGGTTTGGTGGTTTTCATAAAAGGGAAATGTTCGACCCTTTAGATTTCGTACATTTTGCCTTGAACCCGTTGCTCGGGTACCAAGAAAGTGTTAAGAGATTGACATTAAAGACTCATAAGTCTGGTAGAAAAATAAGATGTACAAATCACATGAGTAGAGAATATTCCAGACCAATCAGTTTGGGACAAAATATTTTGTAATTAGCAGTATTATTATCAAAGTACATGTCTAATTTTTGTCATAAAATGTTGGATATGACCATAACAGGCCTTCCTATCTTTTTGCAAGAACTTCTCAATGGATTGTTTATAACTGATAAAATGCATTTTATTTGCAAACAGTTTGTGCAGAAAAACAGCTCCTGTTCAGTTTTTTCGAAGTTTTATACAAGAAGCCACTTCGTCTTGTCACTAAATGAGTCATTCATGGGTGTCAGACACATTACTTTTTCACTACACGCAGACTCCATATTACTTTATACTGCATGGTGGACATAACGGTATAGAATTGTTTTAGTTATAAGTTATTATCTCGCACAGTAACTGTTAATAGTGCATGATACTTAACATAAACAAATGGGATATCACTATTTACATAAATTTTAGCCATTTCTACACAATCAGACTATCGTCCCTCACCCACCTATACGTATGTATGTATGTATGTATGTATGTATATATATATATATATATATATATATATATATATATATATATATATATATATATATATATATATATATATATATATATATAACGGTAGTCAACGAAAGCTGGAAGGTGATGCTAAATTAATATAAACACTTTGTAACAAATAACTGTAATAATAAAATATGTCACTTATTTTAGAGGCTTCACAATTTACTTTGCTAATAATATATATATTGATTTTTATTAATGGATTATTTAGCATTTTAATGCGCTTATTATACGTGGTTGCTTTGTTCCAGAAGTTCGTTCTGATTATGTTAATACAATATTTAGTATATACTGAACACGGCAAAAAAAACCCCATGATTTTAATGTTTCAAACATCGATGATAGCATACAATATCTTTTACTTCTGTTAATTTCATTTCTTCCATATCTTCCAGTTTAAATTCCACAATGATCAAATGGCACACTGATTTTTTTTGGAACTGTTTTTATGTTAACAAAACTAATAGAAATAATCTTCGAGGCCAATGTGATATATATATATATATATATATATATATATATATATATATATATATATATATATATATATATATATATATATATATATATATATATATATATATATATATGTGTGTGTGTGTGTGTGTGTGTGTGTGTGTATATGTGCGTCTGTGTGCCATGAAAATGCAAGAATGATGATAACATATGATATTGTAATTTTTTGCCTTTTTTGCATGTTTTTCAGGGTAAAAAGTTACCCACGTTTTTAATACTATATTTACATGTTGTCTGCTATTATAGATATACCATTCATATACAGTACGAAGGAAATTATAATAATAAACTATAGTTTGCGTCATTAAATATGACATTTCAAAAAGAAAAGGTTAAAAAATAACAAATTGGTTGGTTGCAAAACAAACAATCGTAATAGATTACTTGTCAATAACAGTTTTTATCTATCAATCACTCACGTGTCAAATCAAATTAGTCCAAACAAATATCTTTCAATGTCAAAGAAACGACTCGTTGACCAAACACCAGACAGCTTTCCCTTCTATTAGGTAATCTGGCACCTTGACAAGTCACTGGTTGTGTCTACTAAATTCCATTTGGGACTGAGTAGTCGAATCACTTGAGTTACATATGTTTTATAAAAAGGACAAAATATTTGTTTTGTTTGTTTCCTCGGCTTATCAGGAATTTATACATTTTGCATCCCACCTAATTTTATTAATTTATTAATTGCATTTCTCATGAAGATGACGATTGATCATCAACATACTGATTTTCCTCTCCATCTTCATCTCTCGCGACTCCTATTCATTATCTGTATCGCGATCATCATCATCATCTTGTTCGATGACAGAAGAAAATGACTGATAAGGATTAGCCAGCCAAAGACTAAATTTTTATTTAATGGCCGCTATTTATGCTTTATGCCTTTTATTGTGGAAGATTTACTGGTTAAAGGTGATGACCAATATGTTATCTGATGAAATATATTGACTATATATTGACTATATAATGACTATATATTGACTATATATTGACTATATATTGACTATATATTGACTATATAATGACTATATATTGACTATATATTGACTATATATTGACTATATAATGACTATATAATGACTATATATTGACTATATATTGACTATATATTGACTATATATTGACTATATATTGACTATATAATGACTATATAATGACTATATATTGACTATATAATGACTATATATTGACTATATAATGACTATATATTGACTATATAATGACTATATATTGACTATATATTGACTATATAATGACTATATAATGACTATATATTGACTATATAATGACTATATATTGACTATATAATATAACGTCTCCCTGGCAAAACATGCAGGTTGGTACAATGCGTTATAATACCGTTTACATCAACAGTACACATTTCTGATTAAATTCTTTTGAGTTAAATATGCTGCATTTAAAAACATATTTGCTTGCAGCCATTTGATGCTTTATTAAGTTTGACAGATGTTTGTGACAGTGAAATAAGTAGTGTTAACGTTGGACTATTGCAAAATATTACTCAAGTAAAGTGATCTCTCTCTCTCTCTCTCTGACTAACGAATGAAACTACATAAATTGAAGTTCACCAAACAACGAATGATCCACAATGGGATCGAAGTATATGGTTCCACAACAATTTTGCCTGGTAATGATGATAAAGGAAGACATCAACAGAAAGCATCGTTTTGACAGTTTAATGTCTTAATTGACCAATTAATGGTCAGTTTTGAACGCATTGTACTTAAAAACCCCGACGGACTTTAAACTCTATATTATCAGAAGGTGAATATTATCTCCAGCCACTCAACATATCACACACCCATTCCTTTTGAAGCAATTGTAAAGTGAAGGGCACGTTTAGAATTGCCGAAGCGTTGAAACCGGAAATATAATTACGATCCTCCAAGCCACATGATCGTATTTCATTTTTTGTGGATGCCTTTTTATATTAAATAACGCGAGGTCGAAACTGCCAATCACTTTCAATAAACTCAATGGAAGCTGTAAGAAACATTGACGGTATGAATTCATTTATATCGCTCATATACATTGTTCAACGCATTTCTGGCAAATTCATTGCTAGATAATAGTTTTTCCCCATTGTTCTTCAAATTTCATGTTATTTTATTCCGTACATTTGCAGTCACTATATCGTTTTCTGCCCACGTCAATCATTTACGAAAAAAAGTCTGCAAACACGGTACATCGTATACTTTCAAACACACACACACACACACACACACACACACACACACACACACACACACATTATTATTATTATTATTATTATTATTATTATTATTATTATTATTATTATTATTATGTAGTGTTCATCCTTTGGTGATATATGACGTAGTTCCAATATGATTGCTCATCCATTATATTTATGTATCGTGTCTAATCAATATTCAACATGCATATGTCTATTATGAAATAATTGATTAGTATTGTCAGGCATTGTCATTGTACACACAATTATATCCTGCAAAAAATATAACAACGTACTGACTTATTACTCTGATGGCGATTTTACCAGCAACGTCGTTTGATGGCGCTACAAACTACACGGTCCGTCAATGCATTTCTTGCAAATCTGATACGTACATAATAATTCAAAGCTTCAACAGTTTCGAGCATTATCCTTTAATCTCTGTTCACATCGTAAATTAGTCTTGTTCAGTCAGACATTCGCATGGCTCTGTGCGATTTTGTTCATACAAGGATCTTGTAAAGCACGTGTTTTCATCAAGAAGTTTATATTGCATAATGTAGCTAACAACAAGGCGTATTAAAAACAATGGTAAAGTCTCTATTTGGTTAACACGTTAGTCGGCATTTAAATATAGTGTTTATCTATTTGCGTATGTTTTGGACTTACCACATACAATATTTATAGGTAACACAGGTTTTCACTTCTGAGGTAAAACTATTGCAAATCGTTAAACTGTAGCACTAAGTCAGTGAACAAAAACAACGCAGTACAAATTGCCTGCAGCCATGCATTCTTTCACGTTAAAACACATTATAAATAAATTAATCTCATCGCTTATGCAAAAATAGTTCTGGATATTACGGTATAGGTGGTGAACTTTTCAGATAGAAGAAAAACAAAAATAAAAATAAATCAGCGACACCTATCCGGAAAAAGAAATTGTACAGACCGTTAGCAGACTTTTGTTCGGCGTCGATCTCTCTTATTCACGTGTGAGTTTGTATACGCGAGACTTATCATGACATTTATTTTATGCAAACGATAGGTATACGAACAACGTAACCAGCTGTAGTCTATTTTTTTTTAAAAATTACCATATATAACATATCTAACGAATTGTGTGCTCTAAGCATCGTTACCGTATTTACACATATTCATATTATTTGCTATTATTGGCGGCGAATAAACAATTTTCGATCTGCATGCCAACGATTATTAAAATTTTGTTCCAGGAATAATTCAATTACATTCAGAAGCAGTGCTGATATTTGTGCTCAAGAAATAGCTTGAATAACATTTTTTTCCTAAAACAACTACAGTCTGTTTAACGGTTAAAACCTCAGCAAATTAGATGGTAAATCAACATATTTACAATGCACAGACAATATATATATATATATATATATATATATATATATATATATATATATATATATATATATATATATATATATATATATATATATATATATATATATATATATATATAATGACAAAACCAATTTAAAATCCTGATATACTGATAATCCTATTTACAAAATTCGAAATATCGTCTCTCTAGTGAAAAGAAGCCCAATCAGAAGAATTGTCCTCTAATACTTACGTCCACTTGCTAAGTTTAATGCAAATCCGATAAGAAATACAGTCTGTACAAGGTAATAGCTATTCCAGTCAGATGAACCATTTCCTCATAAATATGCGTCGATCTCGCTGTATTGCGCTTATTGTCGAATTCATGCAATACCTTGATGACAAATGCTTACATTCCAAGTTTGATCAAAATCCGACAAGAAATATAGCTACCAGAGTTCTTACAAGCCCTGCCAATCAGAGATAAAGATCGCCTAAATACTATACGCACATTTTGCTTATTGTCGAACTCTTCATATAAGCCCACATTTGAAGTTTGATCGACATTGGATGAGAAATATGGTCTCCATTTGAAACAATAGATCTGTTGTCTCATATGAGTAGAACTTGTACATAATCGAACTTCTCAGGGACCTTGACGATATAGGTCTCTTTTTCAAGTTTAATCAAGTATGGATCAGAAATATGGATCATGGTGTTGTAACAAGCGCTGTGCTTGTTACATAAAATGGAAGACCACTTCATTAATATGCGTCTAGCTTATAATAAATCTTTTGGATATTTTAATGATATTTGCCTCTTTACCGAGGAGAGTTGTTTGAGTATCGCCAAAATCAGCTAACTAGACGCAATGTCGTATTATCAGTGAGCGTGGATCTCGCTCGCAGTTGTTTTCGCTAGAGATCGTGATGACCCAAGTTTATTTATCAGTTCTAATCAAAATCAAATTATAAATGAGGTCTCTAGAGTCATCTCAATCTCGTTAATATCCGTGGATTCTGCACATTGTCAAGTTCATAGGAAATCTTGATCGGTCGACCAGTTGCTGCATGTTGGATCAGGAGTATGGTCTCTAATGTGACAAGAAGTTTAACCACTTGCATGGCCTTATTAAGATGCGCTAATGTCGCTCTTGATTCAGCTCCTCAAAAACGCTTGATTCAACTCCTCAAAGACGCTTGATTCAATTCCTCAAAGACGCTTGATTCAGCTCCTCACATATCATGACGGCAATAAGCACATGCTCTCTTGTTTTTTTAAAAGTTGGATAAGTAAAAATTCATCAAGAGTGGTAACATGCACTCTTTGACGGGCGACGCACTCTTTGGTGGAGAACGTACTCTTTGACGGACGACACACGACGAACCCAGGAGTATATCAAAAGTTCGCATGGCCTTACGACCAGATGAGGGGCAAATTAAGTTATTTTTGTGCAAGTCTTAACAAATAAGACTGTCAGGCTTGGGCTGTCTTTCTATCCATCCATGTGCATGTTTTCCTTTCTTTACTTTTCTCTGTCTTTCTATCCATCCATGTGCATGTTTTTCTTTCTTTACTTATCTCCGTCTTTCCATCCATCTATGTGCATGTTTTCCTTTCTTTATTTTTTCCGTCTTTCTATCCATCCATGTGCATGTTTTCCTTTCTTTACTTTTCTCTGTCTTTCTATCCATCCATGGGCATGTTTTTCTTTCTTTACTTATCTCCGTCTTTCCATCCATCCATGTGCATGTTTTCCTTTCTTTATTTCTCTCCGTCTTTCTATCCATCCATGTGCATGTTTTCCTTTCTTTATTTTTTCCGTCTTTCTATCCATCCATGTGCATGTTTTCCTTTCTTTCCTTTTCTCTGTCTTTCAATCCATAGATGTGCATGTTTTCCTTTCTTTATTTCTCTCCGTCTTTATATCCATCCATGTGCATGTGTTCCTTTCTTTATTTCTCTCCGTCTTTATATCCATCCATGTGCATGTTTTCCTTTCTTTATTTCTCTCCGTCTTTCAATCCATCCATGTGCATGTTTTCCTTTCTTTATTTCTCTCCGTCTCTCTATCCATCCATGTGCATGTTTTCCTTTCTTTATTTTTGTCTACCTTTCCATCCATTCATGTGCATGTTTTTATTTCTTCATCTATCTCCGTCTTTCTATCCATCCATATGCATGCTTTCCTTTCTTTATTTCTCTCCGTCATTCTATCCATCGATGTGAATGTTTCTTTATTTCTCTCCGTCTTTCGATCCATCCATGTGCAAGTTTTTCTTTCTTTATTTCTCTTCGTCTTTCTATCCATTCTCGTGCATGTTTTCCTTTCTTTATTTCTCTCCGTCTTTCTATCCATCCATATGCATGTTTTCTTTTCTTTATTTCTCTCCGTCTTTCGATCCATAGATATGCTATTTTTCGTTTCTTTATTTCTCTCCATCTTTCAATCCATCCATGTATATGTTTTCCTTTCCTTCTTTCTTTGCGTATTTCGATCCATGTTCATGTTTTCCTTTCCTTTCTCCCTCCATCTTTCTATGCATCCATGTGCATGTTTTCCTTTCTTTATTTCTCTTTGTCTTTCTATCTATCCATATATGTGCATGTTTTCCTTTATTTATTTATCTGTCTTTCTATCTATCCATGTGCAATTTTTCTTTTCTTTATTTTTCTCCTTTTCTTGATCCATCCATGCGCATGTTTTCCTTTCTTTATTTTTCTCCGTCTTTCTATCCTTCCATGTGCATGCTTTCCTTTCTCTATTTCTCTCGTTGTCTCTATCCATCTATTTGCATGTTTTACTTTCTTTATTTCTCTCCGTCTTACTATCCATCTGTTTTCCCTTCTTTATTTCTCTGTCTTTCTATCCATCCATGTGCATATTTTCCTTTCTTTATTTCTCATTGTCTTTCTATCCATCACTGTTCATGTTTTCCTTTCTTAATTTTTCTCCGTCTTTCTATCCATCCATGTACATGGTTTCCTTTCTTTATTTTATCTCCGCTTTCGATCCATCCATGTTCATGTTTTCCTTTCTTTATTTCTCTCCGTCTTTCTATCCATCCATGTGCACGTTTTCCTGTCTTTATTTTCTCCGTCTTTCTATCCATCCATGTGCATGTTTTCATTTATTTATTTCTCTTCATCTTTCTTTCCATCCATGTGCATGGTTTACTTTCTTTATTTCTCTTCGTCTTTCGATCCATCCATGTACATATTTTCCTTTCTTTTTTCTCTTCGTCTTTCGATCCATCCATGTACATATTTTCCTTTCTTTTTTCTCTCCGTCTTTCGATCCATCCATGTGCATGTTTTCCTTTATTTCTTTCTTTCTGTCTTTCATTCCATCCATGTGCATGTTTTCCTTTCTTTTTTTCTCTCCGTCTTTCTATCCATCCAGATAACACCAGTGTCATGATAAAACCATCACAAAATCCACGTCCGCATTAGGATTTTAGTTTTTTAGCACCAGGGAGTGATACGATTCGAGTAAGGTGTGTCCTCAACTACTAGTGACGGGGTTTTAACTCGTATACTTGTAGCTTTCCAAAGAAGCGGAAGACATTTGTTGAGTTGAATACGAACATCAGTCGATTGAATACAAAACAATATCCGGTATCTCAACCAGTTTCACATGAAGAGTTCTTTCCCCTTTCATTATCAAACTTGAAAAAAACCTGACCAATGTGTGTGTGTGTGTTGTTGTTGTTGTTGTTGTAGGGTTTAACGCCATTTTTCAGCACACGATAGGCTATACATTGCGGCCAGTATTAATGGTGGAGGAAGAACCCGAGAAAACCCCGGAAAGAACCACCGACCTACGAGTAGCTACTGGCAAGCTTTCTCACATACCCACATTGGCCGAATCGGAGACTCGAACCCACGCAGACATAGGTCAGATGGCAGTGATCCGTAACGGAGAGCGCTTTAGACCACTCGGCACGCGCGCGCGCGTGTGCGTGTGTGATTTTGGATTTTTAACGTAGCTTTAACATTTTTTCAGCCATATCGCTACGATGTCTGCAGTGTGGCAGTTTATAGTGATGTCTAGCACTGGGGCATCATGCCGCAGACAAGTTGCACCATGTCCAACCCACTCATATTATCCTGACACCAGGCAATATCAGTTTGCACACCTTAGAAAGCTACAACAGAAAAGTGTATAAAAAAACTGAACTAATATTTTCTTATGGAAACAGAAAACATTAAATACTTTATTTTCAGTCAAGAAATGCCAAAAAGTGATTTCAGTTCTGAGTTATTCATAATCATTTGAATAATTGACCATAATATTCATGCGGTTCAAATGGATTACACGACTTCTACGAATGTCATAATCCTGTACAAATCAGACTGACAATGTTTCGATCACTGAAAGATAAACGGATTAGGAGGGTTTCAGTTTATGGATTTTCTTTGTGGTAACATTTATATGGTGGATTCTCAAAACATAAGTATTTGCGAGGCAATTTGAAAATTTTATTTCCGATTCACGTCGATGCGGAATGTGTTCAATCCATTCCAGACGCCAGTATGACGGACATATAAAACCACATAACAATATCAATTGTGGCGATAGGTAATGTGCAGTGATGATTGACTAATGCATTAATGCTTTCCAGACACCCTTCGTAGACGACTGATTTGCAGTACAAGTCAAAATATATAAGACGGAATACTTTGGTGACTACTAATGATCGGATTCCTTGCCAACTTATGTAGGCAGCTGACATGCTTGTTAGTAATGACGAATGGTTAGTTGTTGTTTTTATAACTTGGAACAGACAATTGGGTATCGGTTAATATTCATTCCATGATTACGTTTTCTTCAATCTTGCCCTAGGGATATCAAAATGGACACTGCAAGGTATAGTTTGCCAATCGTCACTACTCAAGGATCGTTATTTTTTTCACAGTAACCGACTTTTGGGTGTAAAGTAAATATATAGTCCCGATCCTTGCTTTCCCCTTTAAGTATACAGGGTATAAAACACGTGATCTATGTCTTTTCAGTGACGTGTGCAGAATGATTGACAAATCGATTATTGCTTTTTATCACTTCGACAGCATACTGAAAGATAAGACATTAAGATGCTGAACTGCTATTTATCCATATCTACACATTTATGTCTATTTATCCATGTCTACACATTTATGTCTATTTATCCATGTCTACACATTTATGTCTATTTATCCATATCTACACATTTATGTCTATTTATCCATATCTACACATTTATGTCTATTTATCCATATCTACACATTTATGTCTATTTATCCATGTCTACACATTTGTGTCTATTTATCCATGTCTACACATTTGTGTCTATTTATCCATATCTACACATTTATGTCTATTTATCCATGTCTACACATTTATGTCTATTTATCCATATCTACACATTTATGTCTATTTATCCATGTCTACACATTTATGTCTATTTATCCATATCTACACATTTATGTCTATTTATCCATGTCTACACATTTATGTCTATTTATCCATATCTACACATTTATGTCTATTTATCCATATCTACACATTTATGTCTATTTATCCATGTCTACACATTTGTGTCTATTTATCCATATCTACACATTTATGTCTATTTATCCATGTCTACACATTTGTGTCTATTTATCCATGTCTACACATTTGTGTCTATTTATCCATATCTACACATTTATCTCTATTTATCCATATCTACACATTTATGTCTATTTATCCATGTCTACACATTTATGTCTATTTATCCATGTCTACACATTTGTGTCTATTTATCCATGTCTACACATACCTTTGTATTTCAATGTACCTTGCGCACCAGCAGCAAACGCTTAAGACCCAGAACCACCAATGCCAAATGTGTCGACACATCAGTATATGCACTGCTAGATTGACATCTTAGTTAAATGACCTCATATTGTATATCATGATACGCCGACAGGTCTAGATCTACGCATTTTGTAGCTGAGATCTCTGTTCTGTCGACAAGCCGTTTTATTTACAGTGATAATATATGCAGATTATCTTTTTCTCTTAAATATTAAAAGATTTAGAAACGTAAAGTCATTCTAGTGTCGCAGAAGTAGCGTAGCAGCATTTTACTATTTATAATCGTAACACGTTTGAGGTAATCGGAGAATAATATATACATTTTTAAGGTTTTAATTAATAATATTACCGATATATGCCTATTGTTTATGATGAAATGTATTATCAAAAAGTCGAAACCAGCTAAACGTTTCTAAAGCTCTTGACGTTTTTGAAATGATCGTGTCCTCTCCAGTGTTGTGATTATTGCACTAGAAGCACATGCATACACATTGTTGCGACTTTATTGTCTTAAACTAAATCACAGGAAGAAGCGAAACCAACAAGTGTAGTAAAATTAACAAATAATTTACTGATCTAAGTTACGAAGTGAAACTTTAAGAGGAACGTACAGTATTGTGAATTAAATTCCAGATAATGCTAAATGTTATATCACACGTCCAAAAGTAGTGTTCCGAATGAATTCCAATACTGAATGTGGCAATGTATCAATAGTCTTGAATAGGTTGATGTACCAACAGTATTGAAGCATCGTAATGGTATAATCCAGAATGTCTTGTAATAATTCATAATAATTCCCAAAAAAATGTTTTAGTCTAAAACATAAATGATCACTTATCACATTTTCCCCTGAATAATTTGTAAATAAATGATTTCTACTCAAATTATATCTGAACACAGTAGTAAATGATTTCACAAACTGAACTTCAAAGATGGACGAATAATTTTGTTCATCCCATTATTATACGCAAATTTCACTTGGACCAGGATACAATAAAATGCCCAGGTTGTGGTCACAAGTTCTTTTAAAGGACATTCTAAGTTAATAAATAAAGGCTGGAGCTTGAATTCAAATATTGGTAAACAACTTATTTATAAATATCGCTCCAGTGGCCTAAGTAATCAGAGCGTCCGTCTAACAATCGAGTCATACAAAAGACTTATGAAAATGGTACTAGCTGCTGCCTCAGTGGGCACTCAGCATTACAAGGTTAGCGTTAGGTCTGGTTGGCCTGGTGTCAGGTCAATGTGACTGAATGGGACATGATGCCCCATGCCAATGTGACTGAGTGGGACATGATGCCCCATGTCTGCGGCATGATGTCCCAGTGACATAAACTGCCACACTGCAGGCATAGTAGCCATATGACTAACATTGTTAAAAATACTTTAAAAATGTAAATCTCTCTCTCTCTCTCTCTCTTTCTCTCTCTCTCTCTCTCTCTCTCTCTCTCTCTCTCTCTCTCTCTCTCTCTCTCACACACACACACACACACACACACACACACACACACACTTTATGTATAACTAACAATCATAACAGAAATCAGGTACACACAACTCACAGTCATGGACAAAATTCAAGCACATACTATACATTAAGTATGCATATCAATATTGTGACATAATATTTACGTATTTGTGTACTAAAACACGAGATCTGCGTGCCATGTCAGTATGGATTTTGCTTACCTCCATGGCAGCCTCTGCCAATATGGCAATGCGGACGTTTCATTTAAATTTTATCAGAAGGTGGCGATAATGAGATTATGCCCTAAGTGGTCAGTACGAAATTATTGTGTAGTAACTGAAACAAGGGTAAATATACCTTTTCTAGTTTATATTCTTAGCAGCACGTTTACCGCAAGGTCACAACAATACGTTGCGGGTGTCTAGTATCGTGCCTTAAAGGTCACCGGCCATACTCCAACATTTTACTATTTATATCAGATTTACATTGCATGATTAAAAATAGTTATACTCGCACCAAAAAATAACAAAAATTTGTTTTTTTATCAAGTGTAAAGAAGAAATAATAATTTAATTACTGGAAATAGAAGTATACAACGCTGTTACTTCCCCTTAGTTAAAATTTCCCACCTATAGAGGAAATTGTCTTTGGGCCGAATTCACTATAATCCGGCATAAATCATACAACTTTCCCATCCCTCCCCTATTCGATCCCACAGATTAAATACACTTTTTTTCCCTGGTAAACATGGTTTTTCGGAAAAAGAAAGAACGCTTTTTTCCCATCATCACTCTTTTGGTTACATCCATATGCAACACAGTGCACCATATTTGCTGTACAAAAGCACGATCGTACGCTATATCACATAGACATTTACGTGGGGAAATTAAGCACTTGAATCGCTAGGTTGAATAGAAGGGATAAATGTACGTCATATCCGGTTTTGACACGCGGAAACTACCGATTGTTTACGGAGATTGCCGAATAAATTTTTCATTTAATAAAGCGGAGTTTTAAGTCTAAATAAACATTTTTATGGTGTGCATACATAACCAATTCGTTTTGTTTATAATTATAATAATATCACACGTTTGTACAATATAGGTGGCGGGTGACCTTTAAACTACGGATATTTAAGAATTTAGTGGCCTACTTCTGATGTCCACGTTGCAGGAAGTCAATGTTTACCTAAAAGCTCTTGTAATTAGATTTTGGATCTCAATTATGAATGAAAAACCATAATATCCTCTAAAATGTAAAAAAAATATTAAACCGTATAAGAAAATCATAATTATAAATAAATCGATTGTGTCAAAATTATGTTGATCTTCGTTGGAAGAAATGATATATTCCATCCGGACTCTATTAATAACACTAAAATTATTTAAACCATAACCGACGTATACACTAAATATTGAATGTAAAGTATATGCGTCATCTAAATATAAGAATTGTGTCTTTATAAAGATTTATATGAATTTTAAAATTAATTATTATCTCTACATGGAAATATATATTTACCTTTGCTAAAATTCAGAACGAATAATCACCGATTCCCAGTTGAGAAAGGTCGTTGAGAAAATATACCAACTCATAACAACAAATATAATCTTTGTGACCAAAAGAATATTGGTGAGGAATATTACGATTGGGAAAATATACCAAATCATGACAAGAGATGTAATCTATGTAACAAAAACAATGTTGGTAGGAATATTACGAATGTGAAAATATACCAAGTCATGAAAGGAAATGTAATCTTCGTGACAAAAACAACATCGGTAGAAATATTACGATTGGGAAAATATACCAAATCATGACAGGAAATGTAGTCTTCGTGACAAAAACAATACTGTTTTTGTTGTTTCCAGATAGCATATATACACGTTCATGTTTCCAGATAGCATATATACACGTTCATGTTTCCAGATAGCATATATACACGTTCATGTTTCCAGATACTACATACACATATTTTCGGTTTCTGAACACTAGTTATATACGTTTTAAAGTGCCACTATACTCATATACACCAGTTAAGTTTCCAGTTACATGTTTCCATGTATTATCGTTACAGATGCTACGTTTATACTTGCAGACGCTACATGCACACGTTTTCTGTTTCCAGATGCTACATATACAAGTGATATTTCCAGATAGCATATATACATGGTTATTGTTTCCAGATACTATATATTAACAAGTTATCTGTTTACATATACTATATATACATAAAATACACGTTTTCTGTTGACAGATACTTCATGTACACATTTTATTTTTCCAGATAGTACATATAGACGTTTCTGTTTCCAGAAACCACATATAGATATGTTAAGATTCCAGATACAACATATGCACGTTTAAGTTTACATGTATTACATATACACGTTAATGTTTCCAGATGCTACATATAATAATAATAATAATAATAATAATAATAATAATAATAATAATAATAATAATACTAATAATAATAATGATAATAATAATGAGGACTTTGTATAGCGAATAATCTTTAGAAGCTCTAAGCGCTTTACAACATTAGACAACACCTATAAGATAAAAAACATATAATAATATTATTACAAAAACAAACACCATGAAATTAGAAAAACATTAAAAAATAAAAAACATGTTGAGAATATTTCAGGCAGAAAACATCGTTAGGTCTTTAAGTTTGTTCTTGCAGTCGAAACAAGTGAGTTTTTAGAGCCCTCTTGAATGTGATCACTGTGTATTTGTGTCTAAGTTCAGTGGGCAATTCATTCCACGTTGTTGGGCCCTGGTATGCAAAAGAACGCTGTCCATATGACTTTGTTTTCATAGTGGGAATAATGAGTATAAGATTGTCAGAAGAGGAGCGTAAGTATCTTGCTGGTGTGTACACATGGATGAGGTCGGATCGGATAGGTATGTTGGACTAGAGTCCGACAGTGAAACGTAGCACAGAAAACAAATTTTGTGTTTGATTCTGGATCGAATGGATAGCCAGTGTAGGATACAGAGCAGCGGGGAGGTGTGCTCTGATCGTGGTACTCTAAGTATGATCCCAGCAGCTGTGTTTTGAACTTTTTGAAGTTTCTGGAGTAGATATTGAGATGAACCAGACAGAATTGAGTTACAATAGTCCAGTCTTGAAAGTACTAATGAACACACAAGTGTTTTAGTGGCATCAACTGAAAGATATTTGCTAATTGAGCTGATGCGTCTCAGCTCAAGATATGCAGCCTTGCATATGTTCATGACATGTTGGTGCAATGTGAGAGTACTGTCCAGAGTAACACCTAGGCTTCATACTGACTGTGTGAATTTAATGTTGGTGTTGCTGATATTTATTGTTTGAGGTAAAGGATATACACGTGTTTTGTTTCCAGATACCACATTTACACGTTTATTTCCAGACGTTACACACACTTGATATATGCGTTTCCTTTTCCCAGCTACAACAAATACGCCTGCTAAGTTAACAAATATTACATATATATGTTTACTGTTTCCATGTGCGAAATATACATTTATTTTGTTTGCATCTTGTGCATATGCACGTTTATTTTTCCAGATACAACGTATACAAATTTCTCGTTTCCAGATACTATATATATATATATATATATATATATATATATATATATATATATATATATGTTTCCAGATACTATAGATGTAGGTTTTTAGTGTCCAGATACCACATATATGTATTTTTTCTTCTAAATAATAGAAATACAATTTTCAAGGTTCCAAATATTACATATACACGTTTACTGTTTCCAGATAATACTTACACACACGTTCTGTCTTAATATGCTATATATACACACGTTATATTTCCAGATACTACATATACACGTTTTCCGATTCCTGGTACCTGTTATATATTTTTATAAACTCCAGAGACTACATATATACTTTTTAAATTCCAGATGCTACGTATAAGCGTATATGTTTACAAATACTAGATATCCACGTTTCCTGTGTCTAGATACTACATATATACATGCTTTGTTTCCAAATGCTACATATACACTCTTATCTCTCCAGATACTACATTAGAAATTTTCTGTTTTGGGATACTGTATATAGGAGTGTAAAATGTTTCCAGAAATTGTATATACGCGTTTTCTATTTTCAAATACTATATATTCACGTTTTAAGTTTCCAGATACTATATATACACATTTTAAGTTTCCAGATACTATATATACACGTTGTAAGTTTCCAGATATTACAGACGCACAATTTCTATTTTCACATACTATATATACACGTTTTAAGTTTCCAGATATTACAGATGCGCTTTTCGTTTTACAGATGCTAAATATGCACGTGTATTTCTATGTTTGCACATACTGTGTTTACACGTTTTCTGTTTCCAGGAACAAAATATAGACGTTTTATGTATCTAAATACTATAAAGACACACGTTTTGTTTCCAGATACTAAATTTCACAAGATACTACATATAAAACTTTTCGAATACCAGATACTACGTACACAGGTTTTCTACTTCCTGATGCTACATGTACACTTATTATATTTCCAGATACTACATATACACGTATTGTGTTTTCAGATGCTACATATACACGTATTGTGTTTTCAGATGCTACATATACGCGTATTAGTTTTAAGATACTACATATACGTGTACTGTTTCCAGATACTACATATACACGTATTATGTTTCCTGGTGCTACATATACACGTATTATGTTTCCAGATACTAAAATATACATGTATTATGTTTCCAGATACTACATATACACGTGTTATATTTCCAGATACTAAAATATGCATGTATTATGTTTCATGATGCTACATATACACGTATTATGTTTCCAGATACTACATATACACGTATTATGTTTTCAGATGCTACATATACACGTATTATGTTTTCGGATGCTAAAATATACATGTATTATGTTTCCAGATGCTACATATACACGTATTATATTTCCAGATACTAAGATATACATGTATTCTGTTTCCAGATACTACACATACACGTATTATATGTCCAGATACTAAAATATACATGTATTATGTTTCCATATACTACATATACACGTATTATGTTTCCAGATACTACATATACACGTATTATGTTTTCAGATGCTACATATACACGTATTATGTTTTCGGATGCTAAAATATACATGTATTATGTTTCCAGATGCTACATATACACGTATTATATTTCCAGATACTAAGATATACATGTATTATGTTTCCAGATACTACACATACACGTATTATATGTCCAGATACTAAAATATAAATGTATTATGTTTCCATATACTACATATACACGTATTATGTTTCCAGATACTACATATACACGTATTATGTTTTCAGATGCTACATATACACGTATTATGTTTTCGGATGCTAAAATATACATGTATTATGTTTCCAGATGCTACATATACACGTATTATATTTCCAGATACTAAAATATACATGTATTATGTTTCCATATACTACATATACACGTATTATGTTTCCAGATACTACATATACATGCGTTATGTTTTCAGATACTACATATGCACGTATTATGTTTTCAGATACTACATATACACGTATTATGTTTCCAGATATTACATATATACTCTTTCAGTTTCTAGATACTAGTTATACACAGTTATGTTTTCAGGTGCTCTATAAACCTATTTTCTGTTTTCACCCTAAAAGTGTTACATATTCAACGCTTTCAAAACACAATTTTCACCTCTTGTTAATTATTTTTTGTTTATAGATGTTACCTTTCCGTGGCTTGAGATTTAAAATGTATTACAGTTCTTTCTGCTATGGTACAAAATTTATCCCTACACAAAAACCTACCTTTGTTGTCAATCCCAGAATTATGTCTAACCAAAATTTAAAGCGTCTCTTTTGGGACAAAACCAGTGAATTTTAATATCCGCTTAAATAACACGCAAAGCGGTAAATATTTTTAACCCAGTGATTCGTTTTAACGAAAATCTTTCATAGCAGTGATTGTTAAACGAATTATTTGCCATGAGAGAACGTTGATCGTTTCTCATCGTGCTACCGATAAGGGGATTCAACGTAGATCTATATAGGTGCAAAATGCGATACGATGCTTGTACACCTACACATTTTGACGGGTTGCATAATAATTTTGTTCATCGTTTTAACCGGAGAAAGAGAACCCTTAGATCATGAAACACCGAGTTTGTATCCAGGGTTTTGCATATATACTATCGTCTGCATATACGGACAATTGGGGAAGACCCATTACCGCTGTTACGTACTAGCTATCAGAAGTCTTGTACTCTTTCTTAAATATGTTATGAACATAGTGAAGAAGGCAGGGTAAGGTAATAAAGAAGGCAGGGTACCAGACCTCAAATTTATGATGAATTCCGTACAATATGGCGGATGAGCCGTAATAGTTTTCGTTCAGTCAGAGAAAACGAAATATGGATAGTTTAATATCAAAGTATGTGCCTTTGAGAGGCTTAATTTATATAGGTATTTGTGTGTTAGGTACCCTTGTTAAGTGTAGGTGAACAAGAACAATATTGTTAGACAAGGTTCACTACGTCTGCAGTCAATATACTAAAAAATTCCACAATCACTTCGTTCAAATATCTGTCTTTGGGGGGAGGGGGAGGGGCGGGAGAGTGTAAATCATCTTCTCTTTGTAAACGATGGCACCCATTGTGACAAAGGGTGTACACATAGTTTATCAGGGTCATGTTCCAGGTGATGCCCTCCTTTGTCTAACCAATATATAATGTTCAACTAGGACCACCCACCTTGGTTAAATCAATATATCTTAGTATCTTAGTCCATATTTTCTCTTTAGGACCATACTTACAAAACTTAAATTTTTGTAAGACATTATAATAAGTACCAAAACAACTAAATTATTTTCAAAAAATCTTTCCTAACTTTGACCACATACACAGACACATACATACATACATACATACCTACCTACCTACCTACCTACCTACCTACCTACCTTCATACATACATACATACATACATACATACACATATACATACATACATACATACATACATACATACATACATACATACTAAACTGTCGCGGCTAAAACGGTACCTGGAATAATTCTACTTACATCTGTAAAATATCATATTGAAAATAATGTTGAACATTTAATATATGTTGAGTATATTTCAACAATTCCAAATCCAAATCATATATTGTAGACGCAATACTTCAATATTTTTATAACTGGGTTTATATATGGGATGACAAAAGGTGGATAAAGTGGACATAAAAAATATCCAGCCCGAAAAGAAAAAATCATTTACAAGCAGGGGCGTATCTACCACGTAGCAAGAGTACGCAAAGGCCCACGAATTATTTTTGTACACTATAGATTAGGCAGGGACCCATCGGTAAACTTTGCATAGGGGCCTAAATGTCCAAGCTATGTCATTTACTGACTGTGACTGTGATTCACATGTTTGGACAAAGTATATTTCATACTAAATGCATACTTAATTTCGTCCTAAAAGTTGTTTTGGTTTTTCACACACGCTGCTAATTTCCTTTAAAATTTCACAAGTAACTTGTAGAGAATACGAAATTATAAGTTGTGTTAACATTTAGATATGCTGCATGGTCACGTGTTAGTTCCTAGCAAGATGCCAAGTCATCTTCCTGGCAACTATGATACGGGACTAAAAAATGCTTTGACTTCCATCAGTTTAAACGAATGTCAGGAATGAAATGCAGCCGTTCCATCTGAACATTAACTCGGCTGTCATACTATTTTAAAGAACATAACTAGGCTGTCATAAAATTTTAAAGAATAACAACTAGGTGTGTGTGTGTGTGTGTGTGTGTGTGTGTGTGTGTGTGTTTTGGATTGTTAACGTAGCTTTAACAATTTTTCAGTTATATCGCTACGGTGCCTGCTGTGTGTCAGTTTATAGTGACGTCTAGCACTAGGGCATCGTGCTGCAGACATGTAGAATGATGTCCAACCCAGTCACATTATCCTAACACCAGGCCGACCAGTCCTAATACTAACCTCTTAATGCTGAGCGCCAAGCCAGGCAACTGTTAGTACCATTTTTATAAGTCTTTGGTATGACTCGGGATCGAACCCACTACCTCCCTCATCCGAGGCGGACGTTCTAACCCCTAGGCCACTGGAGCGGTCTAACATTAACTAGGCTGTCATACTATTTTAAATAACATTAACTAGGCTGTCATACTATTTTAAAGAACATTAACTAGACTGTCATACTATTTTAATGACACTTAACTAGGCTGTCATACTATTTTAAAGAAACTTAACTAGGCTGTCATACTATTTTAAAGAACATTAACTAGGCTGTCATACTATTTTAAAGAAACCAAACTGGGCTGTCATACTATTTCAAAGAACATTAACTAGGCTGTCATACTATTTTAAAGAACATGAACTAGGCTGTCATACTATTTTAATGAAACTTAACTAAGCTGTCATACTATTTTAATGAAACTTAACTAGGTTGTCATACTATTTTAAAGAACATGAACTAGTCTGTCATACTATTTTAATGAAACTTAACTAGGCTGTCATACTATTTTAATGAAACTTAACTAGGCTGTCATACTATTTTAAAGAATTTGCGAGTATCTTAGACCTCATAATAGTCCTTTTCTCCTTAGTAAACTTGGAAGTCGGATAGACTGTATTAGTTAGACTGTATTAGTTAGACTGTATTAGTTAGACAGGAGATTTCGAGACCTCTGACATCGATATTGAATTTCTTCGTAAATAAAAAGCTTGTGTAGCATGATGCTATATTGTTGCTATGGGGCTTGATGATGCTATATTGTTTGTTATGGGGCTTGATGGATATTCAGTTATAGGATACAAAAATTCATACTAGATTTATGACACTTTGTTTGCTCTATGAGATGTAAGGTACAATAACAATTCGATTCCAAAATATTTGGGAATGGGGTTATGAGATTTTATTTGCCAGATATCAAATAATGATATCACATGTTTTGTAGTCAAATAAAGTAATGCCAGATTCTTTCATATCAAATAATGATATCACATGTTTTGTAGTCAAATAAAGTATTGCCAGATTCTTTCATATCAAATAATGATATCACATGTTTTGTAGTCAAATAAAGTATTGCCATATTCTTTTATATCAAATAATAATATCACATGTTTTGTAGTCAAATAAAGTATTGCCAGATTCTTTTATATCAAATAATGATATCACATGTTTTGTAGTCAAATAAAGTATTGCCAGATTCTTTTATATCAAATAATGATATCACATGTTTTGTAGTCAAATAAAGTATTGCCAGATTCTTTTATATCAAATAATGATATCACATGTTTTGTAGTCAAATAAAGTATTGCCATATTCTTTTATATCAAATAATGATATCACATGTTTTGTAGTCAAATAAAGTATTGCCAGATTCTTTTATATCAAATAATGATATCACATGTTTTGTAGTCAAATAAAGTATTGCCAGATTCTTTTATATCAAATAATGATATCACATGTTTTGTAGTCAAATAAAGTATTGCCAGATTCTTTTATATCAAATAATGATATCACATGTTTTGTAGTCAAATAAAGTATTGCCAGATTCTTTTATATCAAATAATGATATCACATGTTTTGTAGTCAAAGTATTGCGAGATTCTTTTATATCAAATAATGATATCACATGTTTTGTAGTCAAATAAAGTATTGCCAGATTCGTTTATATCAAATAATGATATCACATGTTTTGTAGTCAAATAAAGTATTGCCATATTCTTTTATATCAAATAATGATATCACATGTTTTGTAGTCAAATAAAGTATTGCCATATTCTTTTATATCAAATAATGATATCACATGTTTTGTAGTCAAATAAAGTATTGCCAGATTCTTTTATATCAAATAATGATATCACATGTTTTGTAGTCAAATAAAGTATTGCCAGATTCTTTTATATCAAATAATGATATCACATGTTTTGTAGTCAAATAAAGTATTGCCAGATTCTTTTATATCAAATAATGATATCACATGTTTTGTAGTCAAAGTATTGCGAGATTCTTTTATATCAAATAATGATATCACATGTTTTGTAGTCAAATAAAGTATTGCCAGATTCTTTTATATCAAATAATGATATCACATGTTTTGTAGTCAAATAAAGTATTGCCAGATTCTTTTATATCAAATAATGATATCACATGTTTTGTAGTCAAATAAAGTATTGCCAGATTCTTTTATATCAAATAATGATATCACATGTTTTGTAGTCAAATAAAGTATTGCCAGATTCTTTTATATCAAATAATGATATCACATGTTTTGTAGTCAAATAAAGTATTGCCAGATTCTTTTATATCAAATAATGATATCACATGTTTTGTAGTCAAATAAAGTATTGCCAGATTCTTTCATATCAAATAATGATATCACATGTTTTGTAGTCAAATAAAGTATTGCCAGATTCTTTTATATCAAATAATGATATCACATGTTTTGTAGTCAAATAAAGTATTGCCAGATTCTTTTATATCAAATAATGATATCACATCTTTTGTAGTCAAATAAAGTATTGCCAGATTCTTTTATATCAAATAATGATATCACATGTTTTGTAGTCAAATAAAGTATTGCCAGATTCTTTTATATCAAATAATGATATCACATGTTTTGTAGTCAAATAAAGTATTGCCATATTCTTTTATATCAAATAATGATATCACATGTTTTGTAGTCAAATAAAGTATTGCCATATTCTTTTATATCAAATAATGATATCACATGTTTTGTAGTCAAATAAAGTATTGCCAGATTCTTTTATATCAAATAATGATATCACATGTTTTGTAGTCAAATAAAGTATTGCCAGATTCTTTTATATCAAATAATGATATCACATGTTTTGTAGTCAAATAAAGTATTGCCAGATTCTTTTATATCAAATAATGATATCACATGTTTTGTAGTCAAAGTATTGCGAGATTCTTTTATATCAAATAATGATATCACATGTTTTGTAGTCAAATAAAGTATTGCCAGATTCTTTTATATCAAATAATGATATCACATGTTTTGTAGTCAAATAAAGTATTGCCAGATTCTTTTATATCAAATAATGATATCACATGTTTTGTAGTCAAATAAAGTATTGCCAGATTCTTTTATATCAAATAATGATATCACATGTTTTGTAGTCAAATAAAGTATTGCCAGATTCTTTTATATCAAATAATGATATCACATGTTTTGTAGTCAAATAAAGTATTGCCAGATTCTTTTATATCAAATAATGATATCACATGTTTTGTAGTCAAATAAAGTATTGCCAGATTCTTTCATATCAAATAATGATATCACATGTTTTGTAGTCAAATAAAGTATTGCCAGATTCTTTTATATCAAATAATGATATCACATGTTTTGTAGTCAAATAAAGTATTGCCAGATTCTTTTATATCAAATAATGATATCACATCTTTTGTAGTCAAATAAAGTATTGCCAGATTCTTTTATATCAAATAATGATATCACATGTTTTGTAGTCAAATAAAGTATTGCCTGATTCTTTTATATCAAATAATGATATCACATGTTTTGTAGTCAAATAAAGTATTGCCAGATTCTTTTATATCAAATAATGATATCACATGTTTTGTAGTCAAATAAAGTATTGCCAGATTCTTTTATATCAAATAATGATATCACATGTTTTGTAGTCAAATAAAGTATTGCCAGATTCTTTTATATCAAATAATGATATCACATGTTTTGTAGTCAAATAAAGTATTGCCATATTCTTTTATATCAAATAATGATATCACATGTTTTGTAGTCAAATAAAGTATTGCCAGATTCTTTTATATCAAATAATGATATCACATGTTTTGTAGTCAAATAAAGTATTGCCAGATTCATTTATATCAAATAATGATATCACATGTTTTGTAGTCAAATAAAGTATTGCCAGATTCTTTTATATCAAATAATGATATCACATGTTTTGTAGTCAAATAAAGTATTGCCAGATTCTTTTATATCAAATAATGATATCACATGTTTTGTAGTCAAATAAAGTATTGCCAGATTCTTTTATATCAAATAATAATATCGCATGTTTTGTAGTCAAATAAAGTATTGCCAGATTCTTTTATATCAAATAATAATATCACATGTTTTGTAGTCAAAGTATTGCCAGATTCTTTTATATCAAATAATGATATCACATGTTTTGTAGTCAAATAAAGTATTGCCAGATTCTTTTATATCAAATAATGATATCACATGTTTTGTAGTCAAATAAAGTATTGCCATATTCTTTTATATCAAATAATGATATCACATGTTTTGTAGTCAAATAAAGTATTGCCATATTCTTTTATATCAAATAATGATATCACATGTTTTGTAGTCAAATAAAGTATTGCCAGATTCTTTTATATCAAATAATGATATCACATGTTTTGTAGTGAAATAAAGTATTGCCAGATTCTTTTATATCAAATAATGATATCACATGTTTTGTAGTCAAATAAAGTATTGCCAGATTCTTTTATATCAAATAATGATATCACATGTTTTGTAGTCAAATAAAGTATTGCCAGATTCTTTTATATCAAATAATGATATCACATGTTTTGTAGTCAAATAAAGTATTGCCAGATTCTTTTATATCAAATAATGATATCACATGTTTTGTAGTCAAATAAAGTATTGCCAGATTCTTTTATATCAAATAATAATATCGCATGTTTTGTAGTCAAATAAAGTATTGCCAGATTCTTTTATATCAAATAATGATATCACATGTTTTGTAGTCAAATAAAGTATTGCCAGATTCTTTTATATCAAATAATGATATCACATGTTTTGTAGTCAAATAAAGTATTGCCAGATTCTTTTATATCAAATAATGATATCACATGTTTTGTAGTCAAATAAAGTATTGCCAGATTCTTTTATATCAAATAATGATATCACATGTTTTGTAGTCAAATAAAGTATTGCCAGATTCTTTTATATCAAATAATGATATCACATGTTTTGTAGTCAAATAAAGTATTGCCAGATTCTTTTATATCAAATAATGATATCACATGTTTTGTAGTCAAATAAAGTATTGCCAGATTCTTTTATATCAAATAATAATATCGCATGTTTTGTAGTCAAATAAAGTATTGCCAGATTCTTTTATATCAAATAATGATATCACATGTTTTGTAGTCAAATAAAGTATTGCCAGATTTTTTTATATCAAATAATGATATCACATGTTTTGTAGTCAAATAAGGTATTGCCAGATTCTTTTATATCAAATAATGATATCACATGTTTTGTAGTCAAATAAAGTATTGCCAGATTCTTTTATATCAAATAATGATATCACATGTTTTGTAGTCAAATAAAGTATTGCGAGATTCTTTTATATCAAATAATGATATCACATGTTTTGTAGTCAAATAAAGTATTGCCAGATTCTTTTATATCAAATAATGATATCACATGTTTTGTAGTCAAATAAAGTATTGCCAGATTCTTTTATATCAAATAATGATATCACATGTTTTGTAGTCAAATAAAGTATTGCGAGATTCTTTTATATCAAATAATGATATCACATGTTTTGTAGTCAAATAAAGTATTGCGAGATTCTTTTATATCAAATAATGATATCACATGTTTTGTAGTCAAATAAAGTATTGCCAGATTCTTTTATATCAAATAATGATATCACATGTTTTGTAGTCAAATAAAGTATTGCCAGATTCTTTTATATCAAATAATGATATCACATGTTTTGTAGTCAAATAAAGTATTGCCAGATTCTTTTATATCAAATAATGATATCACATGTTTTGTAGTCAAATAAAGTATTGCCAGATTCTTTTATATCAAATAATGATATCACATGTTTTGTAGTCAAATAAAGTATTGTCAGATTCTTTTATATCAAATAATAATATCACATGTTTTGTAGTCAAATAAAGTATTGCCAGATTTTTTTATATCAAATAATGATATCACATGTTTTGTAGTCAAATAAAGTATTGCCAGATTCTTTTATATCAGATAATGATATCACATGTTTTGTAGTCAAATAAAGTATTGCCAGATTCTTTTATATCAAATAATGATATCACATGTTTTGTAGTCAAATAAAGTATTGCCAGATTCTTTTATATGAAATAATGATATCACATGTTTTGTAGTCAAATAAAGTATTGCCAGATTCTTTTATATCAAATAATAATATCGCATGTTTTGTAGTCAAATAAAGTATTGCCAGATTCTTTTATATCAAATAATGATATCACATGTTTTGTAGTCAAATAAAGTATTGCCAGATTCTTTTATATCAAATAATGATATCACATGTTTTGTAGTCAAAGTATTGCCAGATTCTTTTATATCAAATAATGATATCACATGTTTTGTAGTCAAATAAAGTATTGCCAGATTCTTTTATATCAAATAATGATATCACATGTTTTGTAGTCAAATAAAGTATTGCCAGATTCTTTTATATCAAATAATGATATCACATGTTTTGTAGTCAAATAAAGTATTGCCAGATTCTTTTATATCAAATAATGATATCACATGTTTTGTAGTCAAATAAAGTATTGCCAGATTCTTTTATATCAAATAATGATATCACATGTTTTGTAGTCAAATAAAGTATTGCCAGATTATTTTATATCAAATAATGATATCACATGTTTTGTAGTCAAATAAAGTATTGCCAGATTCTTTTATATCAAATAATGATATCACATGTTTTGTAGTCAAATAAAGTATTGCGAGATTCGTTTATATCAAATAATGATATCACATGTTTTGTAGTCAAATAAAGTATTGCCAGATTCTTTTATATCAAATAATGATATCACATGTTTTGTAGTCAAATAAGGTATTGCCATATTCTTTTATATCAAATAATGATATCACATGTTTTGTAGTCAAATAAAGTATTGCCATATTCTTTTATATCAAATAATGATATCACATGTTTTGTAGTCAAATAAAGTATTGCCAGATTCTTTTATATCAAATGATGATATCACATGTTTTGTAGTCAAATAAAGTATTGCCAGATTCTTTTATATCAAATAATGATATCACATGTTTTGTAGTCAAATAAAGTATTGCCATATTCTTTTATATCAAATAATAATATCACATGTTTTGTAGTCAAATAAAGTATTGCCAGATTCTTTTATATCAAATAATGATATCACATGTTTTGTAGTCAAATAAAGTATTGCCAGATTCTTTTATATCAGATAATGATATCACATGTTTTGTAGTCAAATAAAGTATTGCCAGATTCTTTTATATCAAATAATGATATCACATGTTTTGTAGTCAAATAAAGTATTGCCAGATTCTTTTATATCAAATAATAATATCGCATGTTTTGTAGTCAAATAAAGTATTGCCATATTCTTTAATATCAAATAATGATATCACATGTTTTGTAGTCAAAGTATTGCCAGATTCTTTTATATCAAATAATGATATCACATGTTTTGTAGTCAAATAAAGTATTGCCAGATTCTTTTATATCAAATAATGATATCACATGTTTTGTAGTCAAATAAAGTATTGCCAGATTCTTTTATATCAAATAATGATATCACATGTTTTGTAGTCAAATAAAGTATTGCCAGATTCTTTTATATCAAATAATGATATCACATGTTTTGTAGTCAAATAAAGTATTGCCAGATTCTTTTATATCAAATAATGATATCACATGTTTTGTAGTCAAATAAAGTATTGCCAGATTCTTTTATATCAAATAATGATATCACATGTTTTGTAGTCAAATAAAGTATTGCCAGATTCTTTCATATCAAATAATGATATCACATGTTTTGTAGTCAAATAAAGTATTGCCAGATTCTTTTATATCAAATAATGATATCACATGTTTTGTAGTCAAATAAAGTATTGCCAGATTCTTTTATATCAAATAATGATATCACATCTTTTGTAGTCAAATAAAGTATTGCCAGATTCTTTTATATCAAATAATGATATCACATGTTTTGTAGTCAAATAAAGTATTGCCTGATTCTTTTATATCAAATAATGATATCACATGTTTTGTAGTCAAATAAAGTATTGCCAGATTCTTTTATATCAAATAATGATATCACATGTTTTGTAGTCAAATAAAGTATTGCCAGATTCTTTTATATCAAATAATGATATCACATGTTTTGTAGTCAAATAAAGTATTGCCAGATTCTTTTATATCAAATAATGATATCACATGTTTTGTAGTCAAATAAAGTATTGCCATATTCTTTTATATCAAATAATGATATCACATGTTTTGTAGTCAAATAAAGTATTGCCAGATTCTTTTATATCAAATAATGATATCACATGTTTTGTAGTCAAATAAAGTATTGCCAGATTCATTTATATCAAATAATGATATCACATGTTTTGTAGTCAAATAAAGTATTGCCAGATTCTTTTATATCAAATAATGATATCACATGTTTTGTAGTCAAATAAAGTATTGCCAGATTCTTTTATATCAAATAATGATATCACATGTTTTGTAGTCAAATAAAGTATTGCCAGATTCTTTTATATCAAATAATAATATCGCATGTTTTGTAGTCAAATAAAGTATTGCCAGATTCTTTTATATCAAATAATAAGATCACATGTTTTGTAGTCAAAGTATTGCCAGATTCTTTTATATCAAATAATGATATCACATGTTTTGTAGTCAAATAAAGTATTGCCAGATTCTTTTATATCAAATAATGATATCACATGTTTTGTAGTCAAATAAAGTATTGCCATATTCTTTTATATCAAATAATGATATCACATGTTTTGTAGTCAAATAAAGTATTGCCATATTCTTTTATATCAAATAATGATATCACATGTTTTGTAGTCAAATAAAGTATTGCCAGATTCTTTTATATCAAATAATGATATCACATGTTTTGTAGTGAAATAAAGTATTGCCAGATTCTTTTATATCAAATAATGATATCACATGTTTTGTAGTCAAATAAAGTATTGCCAGATTCTTTTATATCAAATAATGATATCACATGTTTTGTAGTCAAATAAAGTATTGCCAGATTCTTTTATATCAAATAATGATATCACATGTTTTGTAGTCAAATAAAGTATTGCCAGATTCTTTTATATCAAATAATGATATCACATGTTTTGTAGTCAAATAAAGTATTGCCAGATTCTTTTATATCAAATAATAATATCGCATGTTTTGTAGTCAAATAAAGTATTGCCAGATTCTTTTATATCAAATAATGATATCACATGTTTTGTAGTCAAATAAAGTATTGCCAGATTCTTTTATATCAAATAATGATATCACATGTTTTGTAGTCAAATAAAGTATTGCCAGATTCTTTTATATCAAATAATGATATCACATGTTTTGTAGTCAAATAAAGTATTGCCAGATTCTTTTATATCAAATAATGATATCACATGTTTTGTAGTCAAATAAAGTATTGCCAGATTCTTTTATATCAAATAATGATATCACATGTTTTGTAGTCAAATAAAGTATTGCCAGATTCTTTTATATCAAATAATGATATCACATGTTTTGTAGTCAAATAAAGTATTGCCAGATTCTTTTATATCAAATAATCATATCGCATGTTTTGTAGTCAAATAAAGTATTGCCAGATTCTTTTATATCAAATAATGATATCACATGTTTTGTAGTCAAATAAAGTATTGCCAGATTTTTTTATATCAAATAATGATATCACATGTTTTGTAGTCAAATAAGGTATTGCCAGATTCTTTTATATCAAATAATGATATCACATGTTTTGTAGTCAAATAAAGTATTGCCAGATTCTTTTATATCAAATAATGATATCACATGTTTTGTAGTCAAATAAAGTATTGCGAGATTCTTTTATATCAAATAATGATATCACATGTTTTGTAGTCAAATAAAGTATTGCCAGATTCTTTTATATCAAATAATGATATCACATGTTTTGTAGTCAAATAAAGTATTGCCAGATTCTTTTATATCAAATAATGATATCACATGTTTTGTAGTCAAATAAAGTATTGCGAGATTCTTTTATATCAAATAATGATATCACATGTTTTGTAGTCAAATAAAGTATTGCCAGATTCTTTTATATCAAATAATGATATCACATGTTTTGTAGTCAAATAAAGTATTGCCAGATTCTTTTATATCAAATAATGATATCACATGTTTTGTAGTCAAATAAAGTATTGCCAGATTCTTTTATATCAAATAATGATATCACATGTTTTGTAGTCAAATAAAGTATTGCCAGATTCTTTTATATCAAATAATGATATCACATGTTTTGTAGTCAAATAAAGTATTGTGAGATTCTTTTATATCAAATAATAATATCACATGTTTTGTAGTCAAATAAAGTATTGCCAGATTTTTTTATATCAAATAATGATATCACATGTTTTGTAGTCAAATAAAGTATTGCCAGATTCTTTTATATCAGATAATGATATCACATGTTTTGTAGTCAAATAAAGTATTGCCAGATTCTTTTATATCAAATAATGATATCACATGTTTTGTAGTCAAATAAAGTATTGCCAGATTCTTTTATATGAAATAATGATATCACATGTTTTGTAGTCAAATAAAGTATTGCCAGATTCTTTTATATCAAATAATAATATCGCATGTTTTGTAGTCAAATAAAGTATTGCCAGATTCTTTTATATCAAATAATGATATCACATGTTTTGTAGTCAAATAAAGTATTGCCAGATTCTTTTATATCAAATAATGATATCACATGTTTTGTAGTCAAAGTATTGCCAGATTCTTTTATATCAAATAATGATATCACATGTTTTGTAGTCAAATAAAGTATTGCCACATTCTTTTATATCAAATAATGATATCACATGTTTTGTAGTCAAATAAAGTATTGCCAGATTCTTTTATATCAAATAATGATATCACATGTTTTGTAGTCAAATAAAGTATTGCCAGATTCTTTTATATCAAATAATGATATCACATGTTTTGTAGTCAAATAAAGTATTGCCAGATTCTTTTATATCAAATAATGATATCACATGTTTTGTAGTCAAATAAAGTATTGCCAGATTATTTTATATCAAATAATGATATCACATGTTTTGTAGTCAAATAAAGTATTGCCAGATTCTTTTATATCAAATAATGATATCACATGTTTTGTAGTCAAATAAAGTATTGCGAGATTCGTTTATATCAAATAATGATATCACATGTTTTGTAGTCAAATAAAGTATTGCCAGATTCTTTTATATCAAATAATGATATCACATGTTTTGTAGTCAAATAAGGTATTGCCATATTCTTTTATATCAAATAATGATATCACATGTTTTGTAGTCAAATAAAGTATTGCCATATTCTTTTATATCAAATAATGATATCACATGTTTTGTAGTCAAATAAAGTATTGCCAGATTCTTTTATATCAAATGATGATATCACATGTTTTGTAGTCAAATAAAGTATTGCCAGATTCTTTTATTTCAAATAATGATATCACATGTTTTGTAGTCAAATAAAGTATTGCCATATTCTTTTATATCAAATAATAATATCACATGTTTTGTAGTCAAATAAAGTATTGCCAGATTCTTTTATATCAAATAATGATATCACATGTTTTGTAGTCAAATAAAGTATTGCCAGATTCTTTTATATCAGATAATGATATCACATGTTTTGTAGTCAAATAAAGTATTGCCAGATTCTTTTATATCAAATAATGATATCACATGTTTTGTAGTCAAATAAAGTATTGCCAGATTCTTTTATATCAAATAATAATATCGCATGTTTTGTAGTCAAATAAAGTATTGCCATATTCTTTAATATCAAATAATGATATCACATGTTTTGTAGTCAAAGTATTGCCAGATTCTTTTATATCAAATAATGATATCACATGTTTTGTAGTCAAATAAAGTATTGCCAGATTCTTTTATATCAAATAATGATATCACATGTTTTGTAGTCAAATAAAGTATTGCCAGATTCTTTTATATCAAATAATGATATCACATGTTTTGTAGTCAAATAAAGTATTGCCAGATTCTTTTATATCAAATAATAATATCACATGTTTTGTAGTCAAATAAAGTATTGCCAGATTCTTTTATATCAAATAATAATATCACATGTTTTGTAGTCAAATAAAGTATTGCCAGATTCTTTTATATCAAATAATGATATCACATGTTTTGTAGTCAAATAAGGTATTGCCAGATTCTTTTATATCAAATAATGATATCACATGTTTTGTAGTCAAATAAAGTATTGCCAGATTTTTTTATATCAAATAATGATATCACATGTTTTGTAGTCAAATAAAGTATTGCCAGATTCTTTTATATCAAATAATGATATCACAGGTTTTGTAGTCAAATAAAGTATTGCCAGATTCTTTTATATCAAATAATGATATCACATGTTTTGTAGTCAAATAAGGTATTGCCAGATTCTTTTATATCAAATAATGATATCACATGTTTTGTAGTCAAATAAAGTATTGCCAGATTCTTTTATATCAAATAATGATATCACATGTTTTGTAGTCAAATAAAGTATTGCCAGATTCTTTTATATCAAATAATAATATCACATGTTTTGTAGTCAAATAAAGTATTGCCAGATTCGTTTATATCAAATAATGATATCACATGTTTTGTAGTCAAATAAAGTATTGCCAGATTCTTTTATATCAAATAATGATATCACATGTTTTGTAGTCAAATAAAGTATTGCCAGATTCTTTTATATCAAATAATAATATCACATGTTTTGTAGTCAAATAAAGTATTGCCAGATTCTTTTATTTCAAATAATGATATCACATGTTTTGTAGTCAAATAAAGTATTGCCAGATTCTTTTATATCAAATAATGATATCACATGTTTTGTTGTCAAATAAAGTATTGCTAGATTCTTTTATATCAAATAATAATATCACATGTTTTGTAGTCAAATAAAGTATTGCCAGATTCTTTTATTTCAAATAATGATATCACATGTTTTGTAGTCAAATAAAGTATTGCCAGATTCTTTTATATCAAATAATGATATCACATGTTTTGTAGTCAAATAAAGTATTGCCAGATTCTTTTATATCAAATAATGATATCACATGTTTTGTAGTCAAATAAAGTATTGCCAGATTCGTTTATATCAAATAATGATATCACATGTTTTGTAGTCAAATAAAGTATTGCCAGATTCTTTTATATCAAATAATAATATCACATGTTTTGTAGTCAAATAAAGTATTGCCAGATTCTTTTATTTCAAATAATGATATCACATGTTTTGTAGTCAAATAAAGTATTGCCAGATTCTTTTATATCAAATAATAATATCACATGTTTTGTAGTCAAATAAAGTATTGCCAGATTCTTTTATATCAAATAATGATATCACTTGTTTTGTAGTCAAATAAAGTATTGCCAGATTCTTTTATATCAAATAATGATATCACATGTTTTGTAGTCAAATAAAGTATTGCCAGATTCTTTTATATCAAATAATGATATCACATGTTTTGTAGTCAAATAAAGTATTGCCAGATTCTTTTATATCAAATAATGATATCACATGTTTTGTAGTCAAATAAAGTATTGCCAGATTCTTTTATATCAAATAATAATATCACATGTTTTGTAGTCAAATAAAGTATTGCCAGATTGTTTAAACTTTTTCCCAATGTAAAGGAAGGAACATCGTGACCAGTGGACAGCCTTGTTTGCGTGCAATTAGATTGCATTCCGCCATCAACATCGTAATCCGTTTTGGGCCTCGAAGTTAAACAAATTTTTCAGTGTTAGAATTTATAAAGACCATTTCGATTCCGATGATTAAAACTTTAATCATCTGCGATGTCAGATTTTATTTCTCGATGATTATAAACAGCACAGAACAGATCTGGCAAGAACCGGAATTACTCGAAATTAATGGTGGTCACTGCCTTACATTATCATGTCATTTCAGCCTTTACTTTTATGACGATCACAAGTTAATAGCATATTTCGGAAGTGATATTTAACAATAATCTCAATAATTCTGTCATTCCTTGCTTTATATTTCAGGCAATGACTTTTATTAAAACCAGCATAATGTCTTTTAATTCTTTGATGTTGTTTATTTTACATACGCTTGTTATAAAGTCCTGATTACGCTTTTGCCCTTTTGACCTGATTTACCCGTTTCATTCATGCTATTTTCCCTTTGTTTCGTGTACACTACAATTTTTTTTTTCTTTCCTGCACTACTGTCATTAATCATACAAATAAAGACACATAGATAACGGGAAGTCAACGGTAACGCGTTCCCTGTACTAAGCGGCATCAATATATCAAACAATTTACACTATATCGTTCAGTTCCTGCCCATCTAAGGTGAAAGATTTCTCTCGGAAGATCTTATCTTTATTCGTGGGCAAGAAAAGCACCTCCATGGAAGAGGTACCACGGGTGCAGAGTCGCCTTCCTATTTGCTTACAGGTTTACGAAGTGAAAACAGATCATTGCCATCCAAAATAAACACCCTACGTTCTTACTGACCTTCGAGACAACTGTCCGTTCCAGTGGATAAAACACGGTAGCGTGTTCCCTGACAACTTAATCAACATGAACCCTTCTCCACATCAATAAAAGTTGGAGCACAACCTGTCATTATCCTCAGTGTCCCCTGCCTATCGTTTCGTGTGAGAAGAAAAACACCTGTTATGCTACTTTTCTATGTTTGGGGGAGAAAAGAAACAATATTTGGATCAACGATGTTTTACCCGATGTGTTGTATATTGTTAACGCATGGCCACTTCAGATGAAAGTTGTAATTGTATCAAATGACACAAACAGCAGTTTGTCCGTCCGAAGGACGAGTTCAGAATTTTGAATTTAGTAGAGCCATTTAACCGGTATATATGACGGAACAGCACTTTAGACCATGGCGTAAACAGGTACAATGTCGGGAATGAAAAATAATGTTTAGCCGACCCGTATGATGCTAAAATGGGCCAACAAATATATTAGATTTGTGTATAGGCCATGAATGTCTTGCTAAACCTTTCATAAAGTTCCGTGCATGAATTACATGCACATAAATTTAGCAAAGTGAGACACACATGTGCGAAGATGTTAGTGTTTCATGGTTTGTATACACGTGATTACATGCTGTGTGAACTTACTGTAGCATCGTAATTAGCAAATGTCACCAATTTCATCAGCCATTATTTTGTTTCAGAAACATTTGAGTCACAAAATTGTCGTTTAGCTTTATAACTTGTTCTGTGAGAACTTATAATTAGCAAATGTCCTGTATTTAACAAGTCGTTATTTTATTTCAGAAATAGTTTAGTCAAAGAAAATAACTATTTAAACTGAGAACTTGTAGTTTGTGGTTTGCTTTTTGTAGGAAAAGCTTCACCTGTTTGCTGTTTGTCAGAACAGTGCTATAGTCTATATTCTGAAGACCGGTATTCACATTAAGCGACATACATTTTTAGTATAAAAGCTCCGTGAACGGTTTCAGATCAGGCTTTCTCCCTGTTTTCAACTTACAAGTTATATAAATTTTTACCAACCCAGTGTGCTACATTTTCTTCCAGTGTACTCATTGTCTATGGGAAATTATTTGCTGTTTCGTAGACATCATCATCATCTTCTTCTTCTTCTTATTATTATTATTATTAATATTATTATTGATTTTAAAATATGTCCTGATTTCTCGGAAGTGACATATATCAAGGATACAAATCATATGACAAATAATAGTCCTTTCGGGTGTACCGGGTCCAGCAAAGAATCGCTTGTGTCAGAGATTGATTAAGATAAGTGCAACAAACTGGCAACGAATGGCACAACACCTTCTAAACAGCCTAATCACTTTCAACTATCACGGAGTCTTTGTGGATGTCGTGTTTTATCAGAGTTCAAAACAATAATACCCGATATCCACAATTTTTAAATAATAATTCGAGCAGACTCGTGCTCATATAATGATTTATTACTTCAACGTTTTCTTAGTATTTATTGTTTTGTCTTATTTGTTCCCTCTGATGTCAGTGAGAGTCAAAAGCGCTTAAGCTAGTTAAAACTAGTTATGCACTGTTTATTCTCATATATATATATATATATATATATATATATATATATATATATATATATATATATGTTTATCTATTTGTGTACGTGTGTGTGTTTGCATGTGTATATGTGTATGTGTTGACGAGTTTTAAATGATTGTAATTATTGGTGGTGTATAGAGTGGACAAAGGTATCGGTGTTTTGTTAAAGATCAAAGCCTATAAGTCAAATTAAGTCATATTATATAAATAAAATCGTAGTTTAAGCGTACGACAAGGTGACTGTAGTAATCACTTTATTTTCTGGCATTCTAACCTGTCTATATTTATATTTAAATTCACTCGTACATTCTAACCTTTCTATACTGATATTTAAATACACTCGTACATTCTGACCTGTCTATATTTATATTCAATTACACTCGTACATTCTAACCTGTCTATATCTATATTTAAATACACTCGTACATTCTAACCTGTCTATATTTATATTTAATTACACTCGTACATTCTAACGTGTCTATATTTATATTTAATTACACTCGTACATTCTAACCTGTCTATATTTATATTTAATTACACTCGTACATTCTAACTTGTCTATATTTATATTTAAATACACTCTTGCATTCTAACCTGTCTATATTTATATTTAAATACACTCGTACATTCTAACCTGTCTATATTTATATTTAATTACACTCGTACATTCTAACCTGTCTATATTTATATTTAATTACACTCGTACATTCTAACCTGTCTATATTCATATTTAATTATACTCGTACATTCTAACTTGTCTTTTTATATTTAATTACACTCGTACATTCTTATATGTCTGTATTTATATTTAATTACACTCGTACATTCTAACCTGTCTGTATTTATATTTAAATACACTCGTACAATCTAACCTGTCTATATTTATATTTAATTACACTCGTATATTCTAACCTGTCTATATTTATATTTAATTACATTCGTACATTCTAACCTGTCTATATTTATATTTAATTACATTCGTCCATTCTAAACTCTTGTAAGGAATATTACATGCTGGATTAGATGCTAAGGAATAAACACCTGACTGGCATTCCAACCTGTCTATATTTATATTTATTTATACTCATACATTCCTTGAAAAAATAGGGAATGCAGAAGTATGACAGCGTATGAATACCTGACTACTAGCAATGCTATAAAGTCTGGCATCGTCTAAGAAGATAAATAATTACAATGTATCAGAGAAATTATTTTGCGACAACTTGTAATTGATTTCACAAATTGCAAATGCAATAAATGTCAAATGTGAGGAGACGAGCTGACCGCTTGCTTGGTATATTGTTACCACTAGTCGTTTGACAGAAGACGGAAGTATGTGTCTAATTTCTGTTTTCATGTAAAGTCATACACATTCTTTGATATTTTTTTTATGAATGAGTTTCACACAGTCATCATCACGCACCTTTTTTCATGATTTGTCATTAATTACTCTGTTTACAGTTTGAGTGAATATTTCATATGTCAAAAGTGGAACATATCTGAAACAGATATTGTGGAAATAATACAAGAATAGGTGCAAGTTGTTACAACAGCAACAACAACAACAATAATAATAATAATAATAATAATAATAATAATAATAATAATAATAATAATTAAAGTAGTAGTAGGAGAAGTACATCCATCATCAACATCGTCGACGTCATCGTCATTAAGGAAGGGTCTGAGACAAAAGTTATCATTAACGTCACCGAAAAAAAATTATTTAAACGTTTGGAGACTGTGTGTAGCTTTAGCTAAATATAGTATATTTTTCCGCCCATTAAATTAAATGTGGAAAAGAACAACCTGTGCATATAAGCAGGGTATGCGTACAAACAAGGTAAACCACCAACTGCCCTTACAATATAAGCAGGGTATGCGTACAAACAAGGTAAACCACCAACTGCCTTTACAATATAAGCAGGGTATGCGTACAAACAAGGTAAACCACCAACTGCCCTTACAGGGCAACGTCTAAACTATTTTTAAACTGTCTCATACGCACAAATCATAATACCACGGAAGATAAGGGTATTCAAGAAAAGGGGGTGGGTTGGGTTTATTGGGGAGCAATGTGTATCTCTGGATAGTTAACGTAGTTAGCATCATTCCGGTAAACAACGCCCTCTGGTGATACAGCCTTGTCTCCTTCATTGACCATGTTAGAATAAAGAATTTTGACAGCCGGAGACGAACAGTCCGCAAAGCCTGTCTGCATTCTAATGTTCCAGTCACCGACGAATGACCGTTTATCGCTTTAGGGAAGATGATGTGTTTTGACACTATGATTTTGACACCACATTAAATACAAATGACACAGAAATGTGGAAATAAATGTGGCACACGACTTAACACAATAAGTGCGGTGGAAAGGAGCGTCACGTTGTTCATTTTGTCGACCTCCAGAATATCTCGTATCGATGTAACCAGCGATTGCCAACCTGAACTGATTGACGCAATGTTCATCAATTTTATAACATAATATCCGTGTCATATTCGGGTAGGATTCGCGGTACTTCCATCACCGGTACTTTGTTTCAATTCGATGTCGTCACACACTCAATAGACTGGTACCCGGGTATCAGTTTCATTCTCTCGTGCAGTAGTGGGGCGGGCGAGTGCAACAGTCGGCCGGTTACCAGTGAAAACATTGAATAAAGATATCTGATAGTAACCTGAGCAGAATCTGGATACCAGCCTGCTATGCATTCAAAAATTTATTTTGCAAATACCAGACATCGTCGTACTAATGAAGTTTTCTGAATGTTGTTAAATTTGCGATATTTTTGATGAAATCTAATGCATTAGTTTATAGGATTTTCTTGCCATCACCAGTCACTGACATACACACAACATATTACACATTTTATCACTGCCATAGACACAACATATTACACATTTTAACATTGAATTAGACACAATATATTATGCATTCTAAACACAGACATAGACACAATATATAACACATTTTAACACTGACATAGACACAATATATAACACATTTTAACATTGACATAGACAGAACATATTACACATTTTAACACTGACATAGACACAAGATATTGCATAATTTAACATTGACATAGACACAAGATATTGCATAATTTAACATTGACTTAGACACAACATATTACACATTTTAACATTGTCTTAGACACAACATATTGCATATTTTACCATTGACGTAGACACAACATAATGCACATTTTAGCACTGACTTAAACACAACATATTATACATTTTACCACTGACTTAAACACAACGTATTACACATTTTACCCTGCCTTAGACACAACATATTACACATTTCAACACTGACTTGGACACAACATATTAAACATTTTACCATTGTCTTAGACATAACATATTACAGATTTTAACACTGACATAGACACAACATATTGCACATATTAACACTGATTTACAAACCAATTATTAGGCATTTTAACATTGTTTTAGATACAACATATTACACATTTGACCATTGACTTAGATATAACAAATTACACATTTTAACACTGATTTAGACACAACATATTACACATTTTACCATTCACTTAAACACAACATATTACATCTTTCAACAGTGACTTAGGCACAACAGATAACACATTTTAACGTTGTCTTAGAAACACTATATTGCACATTTTACCATTGACTTAAGCAAAACAAATTACACACTTTAACACTGACTCAGACACAACATATTACACATCTTAACATTGACATAGACAAACATATTGCACATTTTAACACTGATTTTGACACAACATATTATACAGTTTAACATTGATTTGGACACAATAGATAACATATTTTGACATTGTCTTAGACACAATTTATTACACATTTTAACATTGACATAGAAATAACATATTACACATTGTAACACCGACTTAGACACAACATATAAAACTTTGTTACACCGACTCAGACACAACATATTACACATTTTAACATTGTCTTAGACACAACAATTTATACACACTATTTTACACATTTTAACATTGCCTTAGACACAACATATTACACATTTTACCAATCACTTTGACACAACATATTAACCATTTTAACATTGACTTAGGTACAACATATAACACATTTTAATATTGTCTTGAACACAACATATTACACATTTTACAACTGACTTTGACACAACAGATAAAACATTTTGACATTGTGTTAGACACAACATATTACACATTTTAACACTGACAACGATACAACATATAGCTCATTTTAACACCGACGTAGACACAACATATTGCACATTTTATCATTGACTTAGACACATGTTACACATTTTAAAATTGATTTAGACACAACATATACATTTTAACATAGATTTGGACACAATATATTACACATTTTAACATTGACTTAGACACAACATATTACACGTCTTGACACTGACATACACACAACATATTATATATTTCAACATATAACACATTTTGACACCGACTTAGACACAACATATTACACATTTTACCATTGACTTAAACACAACATATTACACATTTTAACAATGACATAGACACGACATATTGCACATCGTAACACTGACTTAGACACAACATGTTACACATTTACCATTGTCATAGACACAATGTATAACACATTTTAACATTGATTTGGACACAACATATTACACATATTAACATTGACTTAAACACAACATATTACACATTTTATTACTGACTTAGACACAAAATATTACACATTTTACCATTGACTTAGACACAGCATACTGTACATTTTAACATTGTCTAAGACACAACATATTACACATTTTAACATTGTCTTAGACACAACATATTACACATTTTAACAATGACTTAGACACAACATATTACACATTTTAACAATGACTTAGACACAACATATTACACATTTTAACACTGACATAGACACAATATATTACAGATTAAACACTGATTTAAACAAAACATATTACATATTTTGACATTGATTTGGACACAACAGATAACACATTTTGACATTGACTTAGCCACAACATATTGCACATTTTGCCATTGATTTTGGACACAACATATTGCACATTTTAACATTGACTAAGACACAACATATTACACATTTTAACATTGTCGTAGACACAACATATAAACTTTTTACCATGGACTAGACACAACATATTTCACATTTTAACATTGTCTTAGACACAACATTTTACATATTTTAACGTTACGTTAGGCACAACATATTACACATTTTAACACTGACATGGACACAACATATTGCACATTTTACCATTGACTAAGACACAACATATTACACATTTTAACAGTGTCGTAGACACAACATATTACACTTTTTACCATGGACTAGACACAACATATTTCCCATTTTAACATTGTCTTAGACACAAAATATTACACATTTTAACATTGTCGTAGACACAACATATTACACATTTTAACACTGACATGGACACAACATATTACACATTTTACCATGGACTAGACACAACATATTGCACATTTTACCATTGATTTATACAACAACTTATTACACATTTTAACATTGAGTTTGGACACAACATATTACACATTTTAACACTGACTGAGACACAACATATTACACATTTTAACATTGTCTTAGACACAACATATTACACTTTTTACCATGGACTAGATACAACATATTGCACATTTTATCATTGTCTTAGACACAGCATATTACACATTTTAACATTGTCTTAGACACAACATTTTACATATTTTAACATTACGTTAGGCACAACATATTACACATTTTAACAGTGACATGGACTCGACATATTACACATTTTTACCATTGATTTAGATACAATGTATTGTATATTTTAACATTGTCTTAGACACAACATATTATACATTTTAATATTGTCTTAGACACAACATATTACACATTTTAACATTATCGTAGACACAACATATTACACTTTTTACCATGGACTTAGACACAACATATTTCACATTTTATCATTGTCTTAGACACAATATATTACACATTTTAACATTGTCTTAGACACAAAATATTACACATTTTAACACTGACATGGACACAACATATTACACATCTTAACATTGAGTTAGACACAACATATTCCACGTTTTAACACTGACATAGACAAAAGATATTGCACATTTTAACCCTGACGTAGACACAACATTTCACACATTTTAACATTGATTTGGATTCAACATATAACACATTTTAGCACTGACTTAAACACAACATATTACACATTTTACCATTGACTTAGACACAACATATTGCACATTTTAGCACTGACTGAGACACAACATATTACACATTTTCACATTGTCTTAGACACAACATATTACACATTTTAGCACTGACTTAGACACAACATATTACACATTTTACCATTGACTTAAACACAAGATATTACACATTTTAACGTTGTCCCAGACACATACTATTACACATTTTAACACTGACATAAACACAACATATTGCATATTTTAACATTGGTATGACACAACATGTCACACATTTTAACATTGACTTAGACATAAAATATTACACATTTTAACAGTGACTTAGACACAACATATTACACATTTTAACACTGTCTTAGAAACAACATATAACACATTTTAACTTTGATTTGGACAAAACATATAACACATTTTAACACTGGTAATGTTATTTTTTTCTAGAATGTAGTTACAACTAAATGAAATGATTGAATGTTTTAGTTCATGTGACCCTTTTTGAATATATCGAATCGCACTTATTTGACTTGGTACACAGAAACATACGGTATGGACTCACAACACGTTATTGCATGTTCCGTCTTTGATGTCCTTTCTAGTGAATATAGGTAAATTTCTGAACTGGTCAGAGACTCGCTAAGCAAACTCGGAGAGAAATATTAATATTTGGATGGCAGCAATGAAATGAATTAACACATTAAACCCTGGAGGTTTTTGTCGTTTTCGTCTGAAATTCCAGTAGGAAACACATTTTGGAAGCTATTTCTGAATACATCCGAAAACACCAACTTCCAGGTGATCTTCCAATAACATACTGCCTAGCTGTGTTAGAAACATCGTTTTTCCTTGCCTATTTTGCTCACGCATGAGCAGAAGGTAGAAGTTGGAGTTTTTTTCTTTCTTTCTAAACGGACCAATTATTTTTTCATCGAGACCACTCTTTATTCCAAATGCCCATCTTATCTGACTCTTTGCAAAGGTTCATCTGTCTGTTTGCAGTTCATACCGGTTTGCCTTGTATCTGAGACCAAAAGGTCTAAAATCCATACACAAAATCGGATTCCGACCACGGGCGAATTTTTGGTAGAAAAAAATCGGGTCCGAAAATGAGGTTTCTCCCTCTGTATTTTGTAGCGCAACTAGAAATTCCAGATTATTTGGTATCACTGTAGAGCAACATCTGCTTACCTTTCTATAATACCACCCACTTTAGTGTATCATGCATGACCATGATGCTACAGAGCTCGGTAGTAGGCTATTACCTCCTGCCACGTTAACTCGTCGCCTGGGGTCAATGTGTTAACAGCTGATCCCCTTAAATATGGTAGTGATACTTTGAAGAAATCACGATAGGTTCATCAATGTATGGTTGAATATGTGTTTTCTGTATCCGTATAAACCATAACCATAACTGTGAAATTTGACTGCATTTACTAAAGTATGGTTTGCTCCAGAGCACATTTTATCCTACAAGGCAGCTGAATAAGTGAAGTAACGTATTATACCATATGGGACTGATATCAGGTTTAAACACCAGTACTCACATGCAATAATCATATTAAATGAAGAAGTAATCACTTGTCATTCTAATATGAAAGCGAAGTACTCATTTACCATACTTATATAAAAATGAAGTACTCACATGCTATACTCACATAAAATGTAGAAGTACTCACATGCCATATTCATATAAAATGAAGCTTCCTTAATAAGCTTAAGCTTAGCTAGAGTACATGTTTACGACAGAATCAATAAATTAATTTAAAAAATTAATTTGATTTTAAAAAATTTAAATATTTAAATTAATTCAAATTTCAAAATTTGACCACCGAAGTAATATCCACATCCCAATATTTAAAACTGGTACTTCTATTCACAGCAGATAGGGACCTGGAGAAAGAAAATTATCTGGATCACACAATTGCATATATATATATATATATATATATATATATATATATATATATATATATATATATATATATATATATATATATATATATGTGTGTGTGTGTGTGTGTGTGTGTGTGTGTGTGTGTGTGTGCCTTAACGTTGATATACACACATGGACTCGTTTGCATCTGTTGATTTTTAGCTGTTGAGGATTGGTGAGGTGTTATGTTGTCTGCATTAAGGAATCACTATACTAAGTTCCTAATATATGTTCTTTCATTGTCCTACATGTTTGATTCTTTAGTTGAAAGTTTGAATCCACCAAGACTGAAGTTCTTAGGCTGGGCAAAAACTTGGACAAAACAGTAACGTCAGGATAGATTGATCTACTTTTTCTACACATGGTTGCATTTGAGTAACTGGATTGGAAATTTATGTGCAAGTGAACTTTTTGGAACCGGTCATGTTACATCTTTCTGCTTTGTCAGCGGATGGAAAAGTCAACCGAGGAACTCAATAAACTTTTCTTTTTCTGTTTCGGCTTGAATATTTTTTTCTGTATAATGCAATTGACATTATTAACTGGTTCGTAAATTTCACGGAAAATCTTAAACAAATATGAGTGACTTTCTATGGTATTACAGTTGGATGTAATAACAGGAATCGGTTGAATTACTACAGCGATACATTAAAGAATTGACAAAAGTTGCACCCATTTGATGCAATTTTGTTTCCTGTATTTTTACTAACATTAAATGATATATTCAAGGTTTGGACGCTTTTGAATTAGAGTTTTTGCTCCCAGAGAACAATTTATCTCTCAAGGCAGCGCAATGACGCCGCGACGGTTCGAGGAGCCCGGTTGCCCATACTTTGCAACCGAGAATTGTTTGTCTGTCAGTTGTCAATATATATCCCTCTTTTCCCGCACTACATCCCTCCCTCTAAATCCGTCGTTTGAAGAATTGCTGCTGTGATACTAATGTGCAGGTGAGATACTATGAAAATTTCACCTGCAGAAAAAATGTAAAGGTACCGACGGAGCCTCCTTTAACATAGCGCCCTGTGGCAAGTTATTCTTGCCATTCACATGCAACCCCACATCTCATCTCACACCGCCACTAAGGCAGCGGTCTAAATGGAGTATTGTGTTACGTCAGTGGTGACAAACATAAGGTATGAATAATGATCATTACAACGCGAAATTTACGATTAAGAATACGTTTATGCAAATTATCGCAATTAGTAAAGACTGATTTCAGATAATCTACATGTATTTTACAATATTATACTATTTAGAAGAAGAAACACATAATTGCGTTTAACCAGAATATACGCAGAAGTTGTTGATTTGGATGTTTGACTGGCCCAGAATAGGCAAAATGGTACTTGAAGTCTCTAACGTAATGTTACTGGAACAAGTGTACTACTTGTGCGACACATAATGTAAAAAAACCGAGAAAATTTGATTAACTTGGAGAAATTCATGGAATACAAAACCTCATATAGTTTTACTTGCATTAACATTGCCACACACTTTGGAATAAAGAGTTTGATCTACTCATTTGCATGTTGATTTTCAATTGTCAAAAATTATTCAAACTGTTTAGAATTGTCTGTCTTTCGATCTAACATTTTCTATATTTCTCTCCAATATGTACTTTATCGTGACTCCCTCTATCCTCTTGAATTAACAAATCAATGTATTTTTACATACATAAAACGGTCAAGCAATGTCAAATTTCATTTCATGGCAGATTAAGGTCCATTATGATTATGGTACCAGGGCCTGGACAACTATCATGTCCCCATCACTGACAGAACCAAACAATCTGTAGTAGTGTCCAGATGACGAATAAAACACACCAGATTAACGGATTAAGCTTTCCTTGTATCCATGTAAAGTTTCAAATATATTAAAAGCTATACAGCCATGTGATTTATGAATATGGGTAATGTGTGCCTTTGGAAAGAAATCTTGTGTAAAAATATCGCATCCCGCCTTTATAAAGGTAAAATATATATTTTTACATTAGCATAACATCCTTCATTATATACAAAAATTATATAGGAATACTCAATAACAAAAAAAAAAAAAAAAAAACACTCCACAATTTGTTTTCCATTTATGTTCTCCTTTGTGCTGTCCACGGCATAACTACGCTGATTGGGTTTCTTGTATTTATCCATCATTGTTCTACATTTGACAAAATTGAAATCAGATAAAGTTCCGATGCATGAAGACTATCTTATTTATTTTGGACACACCATATTAAAAGCTCGTCATAGGTTATCTAGCAGTTGATGGACATGGTCACATTTTATCATGTGACCTTACTGTAACGGACCGAATTACACCTTTTTGCGGTGTCATACTACGCATTAGTCAATGGCTGAACTTAATAACCATTTCATTTTCTGTCTAGGCTCCAGTGCTGATTTCTGTTGAAATATAAATGAAACTATAAGGAGCCTACAATGATTATATAGTCTTAATGTTTCGATGTAGTACAAATGTTATTCAAGCGGCCACTCTTATTATTCCAATTTGTCTTTATGTATTTACGAACGTATTTATATCTCGCTTATTTTCTGAAAATTCTGAGGGACATAAGTGCAATTTGACCGGTGTAATTTATGAAGCCTCTCACATCTGAAAAAAAAATAAGAACGCTGATATTATCAATACGTTAAAGGTTGCTGTTTTGGGGGGTTTAACGCCATTTCTCGGCGCAAGATAGGCTATACACGACGTAAGTATAACTGGTGACTGACGAACAACTTGCTTCCGTGTTTGAATTGCTTGGATAATCTTGTATAGAATAGTGTGTAACTTTGATATACATACCAAAACATTTTAAATAAACATGTATTGGCTTAAAAAGTCAAATTCTACACAAAAACTAGTTGATAGAAGCCTTCCGACCCAGTGGACTGCTATAGCGTTTATTTGGTTGAAAATAAGGGCAGAAAAAGTAAGGCTAAAGATAAGGTATTGAAAAGGCTATTCCCTAGTTACAAACAAATATGTGTCCTTGTAACCAGATCATTATTGTGTACATGTCTTATTAAGGAAAGCAATGTGTATACTGTTAAAACCGGTACATGTCTTATTAAGGAAAGCAATGTGTATACTGTTAAAACCGGTACATGTCTTATTAAGGAAAGCAATGTGTATACTATTAAAACCGGTACATGTCTTATTAAGGAAAGCAATGTGTATACTATTAAAACCGGTACATGTCTTATTAAGGAAAGCAATGTGTATACTGTTAAAACCGGTACATGTCTTATTAAGGAAAGCAATGTGTATACTGTTAAAACCGGTACATGTCTTATTAAGGAAAGCAATGTGTATACTATTAAAACCTGTACATGTCTTATTAAGGAAAGCAATGTGTATACTGTTAAAACCTGTAAAGGGTTTTTATTTTTTTCATTAATGATGTTCACTTGTATAAATTGGCTGACTAGTTTAAACATGGAAATAATCGAGCCAGAAAAGCCTCTTGCAGATTTTGATAATTTTTCAAGGGTAAATTATGTGCACGTTTATAAAAATAATATTTGGAACAAGTCGATGGACATTTTCTTTTACCTCATTGAAATATATATTACATCGTCTCTGGTCTGTAGTCTTCCAAACGGGAGGTATTGACGCGCAAATTGTACAACAAATGTGCATAACTGGTTAAAAAAACATATACATCCAATATCAGCCTTCATTGGGCATTTTATTTTGCAGAAAGGACATTGAAGTACGCATACCTTGCGTGCCGTTTCAACCGATACTTTTATACAAATTATATCAATATGACACATAATTAACCATTTTCGAACCAATCGTTGTTTTCTTTACATATTAACATTTTGAACTTGTGCGCATTAACAAACTGTATTCATTTTGAAATAATTCGCTAAAAAATATTTTTTGCGCCATATTTTTATGAACTAGATTATTAGAAAAGACTGGATGTATTTTACCCTTTTACTTGGTGAATGAAATCTAAAATTTTCAAAGATAGAATCATTAAAAATGACTACATTACAAATTTAA